>JANPWX010000010.1:416696-448379 GCA_024734555.1 Trochalopteron elliotii
GCTTTCAGCCCCGCCGGCCCCGCGCGCGTCTGCTCCCGGCGGCAGAGCACGTCGTGGGAGGCCCCGCTGCCTCCCCTGGCGGGAAGCGGCCCCCCGTTCCCGCCGGGCAGACGGCAAACAGAGCATGGAATTTGCACGGCTGAAAGTTAAATACAACACACACACGGATTTCGTCAGAGGCCCTGGCACCGCTGCCTTCGCGGGATCCGATTAACGGGGAAATAAAAGGGCCAGAGAACCCACACAGCAGAGTGAGCAGATGCCCTATAAAAATCAAATACAGGGTAATCAAGGGGACCGAAAGGTACATTTAAAAAAACAAAAACCCACCCTGGAAACAAAGGAGATGGGCTTTGTGGCTTTCCTGGGAGGGCTGCAGAATTAATGGGGAAGAGCACATGTGTTTGATAATCTTTATATGGCAAAAGACCCATCCTTCAAATATGTCACAAATTCATATTAATCACCTTCCTATTGCCTTCCGTGGCACAGCTATTCCAGTTGCCTCGGGCAAAATTGGGAACTGTCTGGTTAAAAAAAATGTTTTACATTATAATTTACAAGAGCTTACAAGTCTAGTTTCTTTTAATGGAAAGAACGATTAAAAAAAAGAGAAGAATATATATACACCCTGGTATATATACACTATATATATTAAAATATATATATATAAAAGACAGATATTGTAACTCCATCTGGAAAGAGAGAATGTTTGATCTTAACAATGTAACTTCTAGCTTTCAAACAGGCTCAGAAAACAAGAAGTCAGCAGGAGTTCAGATAAAGGAAGCTTAAAAGTCAAATAATTCTGACTCTGAACCCGAGACTTCTTAGACTCAAGGTCCTTTCCTTTACCCATTAATGGGCTGACTTGTGAGCTCAGGAACAAAGTGCTGCAATGTGAGGATTTCTGAGAGTCACTCATTACAGATCACTGAGTGGAGTCTGAGTTGCGGAAATCAAAGGATCCAATCTGGAGTAACTGGCTGAACTTCTGCTTGGAACTAATTTGTTCCGAGTTCGGCTCACCTTTCACCTCCCGAAGGCCCCGAGTAAAGTCCCTACCGGGGTCAGCCTCAAACAGCACTGGAGGGATCCCAGCTCAGCTTTAATGGTCAGCAATGGGCACTGCAGTCCCTGGGAGAGGGTGGACAGGTAGCCAGGGGAGGAGAAAAGTGGTGGACACAGCAGGGCAGGATACCACGAGGCTTCCCACTGCCCCATGGGCTCTGAGACAGATGCCTCTCCCAGCCTGGCTAACACACCCTGCTGACGTCCCCCATCCCCACTGCTGACCAAACAGGGTGGTGGCAGACAGGTGCTGACAAGACCAATATCTCAAAAGACCCTAGTGTGCCTTTGTCCATTCATTCCAATTCCTGGAAAGGAATCCAGGCATGCCAGGCAGCACTCAGGAGTCAGGACTCCTAGTCCTATTCCTGGCTTTGCCACTTACTCCTTCCAACATCTGGAGCAAGACACTTCTGTCCAGGGAAACAAATCTGGCTTCAGGGGAGCAGCTGGTTTGGAGGCTGAACTAATCCATGCTTAATCCAACATGTAGAGTGCCATGGACAGGCAGTGCTAGACGGCACAAAGGGATTCTCCAGCTCAGAGGAATTTGAAGGAGGGAGATTAAATGATTCCCCCAAAGGCCCTGGCAGCTCAGTGGCAAAGCACACGCTTGAAATCAGGAGTTCAAGGCTGGCATGGCAGGGTTAAACCACTGCAGCAGGACAAGGGCAGGTGTCATGGCCAAGCACCCAGGGCTGGAGTAGGCAAGGGAAGGAATGGCCATCAAAAACCACCACCGTGCTCCAGAGCTGCTTGTTCCCACCACCAGCCACACTGCTGCCCTGCTGCCAGCGCCGTGGGGCAGGGACAAAGCACTGTGCTTCCACAGGCTCCTTCCTCAGCACCGTGTCCTGGCCCTGCTGTCCCCACCACGACCTGGGACACCTTGGGGCCATTGCTGTGCAGGGTGGGGACACATGCATGCACCCACCAGCCACCCCCTTCTCAGTGCTGACCGAGCCCAACAATCTTCCAGAGGCAAATTTCAGCCATGATGCTGGACAAGAGGCACCTGAGCAGCATCTGCCAGCTCCAGGCAGGGCAGGGAGGATCACCAGGACATGACCTCTACTCAGCTCAGCCTATCTTTGGAAAAACTGGCTGTGGGCTGCAGGGTGTTGCTCTCTCCCACCACCACATGGCCCAACAACCGTAGAAAGGTTCAGGGCAAGCACAGTGCTAGGCCCTGCCTGACTCTCCAAACATATCTGAACCAGGCAGAACATGGGACACCAGCCCCGTTCTCTTCCTCTCCCAAATACCCCTCCAGCTGGGATGTAATTTCCGCCCCCCACAAAAGGTAGCAAAAAATGGTCACAGTGTGAATGTGCTTGACCTTTTGTCTTGGACTAATCTAATTGTGTCGTCTTTGTGTAATCAGCCGGTAAAGGTCAGTGCTGTATTTAACATGGGGGCCCTTTAGGTACTGAATTTGCCTTGCAGTGAATTAACTTGATTATATTTCTTTCAAATATGTCAAAGACCAGGTCAGTTTAACCCCCTCTGTGCTGCCTGGGCCCATGCCTTTGTTTCCAATTCCAGGAGGTGGCACCGAGGAACAATGTGGCCAGAAACACACGCATGGGCTCCCTCCTCCTGCAGTTATGGCCACCACCACCATCTCTCCCACCTTCCCAACAAGCCAGTTCTCAAGGGAGACCAAGTGTACTGTAAATCAGCCCGGGAAGTTTGCAAACCAGGACACTCCAGACCGCAGGGAGGGAGGGGTGAGATTTCCAGATTGAATGCAGTAGGGAAAAAAAATAATTCAAAAGACTCCTTTACAAACATGAACCTGTCTCAGTGGAACTCTTCCTTACGACTCAACATTGTCACAATCAAATAGGACATTACTCAAGTCCAGGTTAACGTGTCGCCTCTGCCGTTGACAGATAAGGTGTTCTCAATATCCTGCAATACATTATACATTTTAGAAAGTAAAGGTCTGTGCCACTACCAGGGGCAGCGCATTGGAGGCGTCGGGGATGCCACGGTGTGGAGATGGGCAGCTTTCATCAGGCAGTTCAGCTCAGCTGTGCCAGGGGACTGCACAGAGGGGGAAGCAGCCTCAGCTGATCCCCAGGCTTACCCTTGGCCCTGAGGCAGTGGTGAGGGGCTGGGCAGCCTGCCCTCCTGGAAGGAGGGAGGAGAGGCCGGTGATTCACATCCTGCAGAGGTACATGCACAGGACATTGCCACAGGGCTCGCACTGGAAGAAGCCCTAGGCCTGGCTTTTCTTTCTTGGCACTGGAAGTAGGGTATAAAAACCCTCCTT
Organism: Trochalopteron elliotii; assembly: GCA_024734555.1. Classification (NCBI taxonomy): domain Eukaryota; kingdom Metazoa; phylum Chordata; class Aves; order Passeriformes; family Leiothrichidae; genus Trochalopteron; species Trochalopteron elliotii. The sequence goes on from JANPWX010000010.1 coordinate 420,046, forward strand.
TGCTCTTCAAACACCTCTCTCCTTCCCAAGCCTCCTGCTCCAGGCAGGGCTACTGCTTGACTCCAGGGTCTTGGGCAGGTCATGTCTCATCACCTGAAGACTGCTTTCCCCACTCGCTTCCCTCTGCTGAGCAACCCTTACGAGACTGTGTCTAGAGGGAAAATGCCTCAGGTTTGCAGCTGTACTGTTGCTGCCTTCGAACAAGCTCTCATCACCCAAAGCCTCACCGCTTTGGTCCACGGTGGCACCCACACCAAGCCATCTGCCTGCATGCAGGATGTAGAAAGCCCTGCTGACCCCACCTGTAGCACCAAGAACACTGTCCAGCACAGGAGACAAGCCCAGAGAGCAGCACTGGGACTTGGGGGGGAACAGGCGTGTTCTGCTCCCTTGGACGCGCATGCCTGGAGGGAGAGCAGGGCAGCATCCCCAGCGCTTGTCAGGGCATCTGCGTCGGAGACCTGAGTGCGCCCTGTTCTGCCCCCCCGACCTTCCTTCTCACCGAGTTGGGGGTCAGTGGTGCTCCTACTACATCAATGATCTGGTCCTTGGTATCTCCCTTGCCCTCCTCAATGCTGAGCCCTGTCTGGCCATCTGGATGGGCACCTTCCACGCTGAGGGGGCCGATGCTCCCAGCTTTGGCCAGGGCCTCGTAGCGGTGCCGTAACATCTGCAGCTCGTACTCGCAGTTGGCAAAGGCTTGTTTCAGCTCATACAGCAGCACCAGGTCGCTCCGCAGCTCGTTGAACATCTGCACAATCTCCTCTGTGGGCATAGGGTTGAGATCTAGGGAGAAAAACACCCCCTGTTAAACACCCAGACCTACAAGCCTACAATGAAAAATCCCTATGAAGGTCTCGGCTGCTCTTTCATTCCCACAAAGATACACCCGGAGTCTCACTCCAGTCACACAGATCAGTAGCAACTGGTATCCCTAAGGGCTGCATACCTGTTTTTCAAGCTGTCCTTTGGTTCTGACCAAGGACTAAGGGTGAACCTGCAAAGTCCAGGACTCAGCAAGTGAAGGATGATGGAAGACCAGATGATTGAACTTTGTCACCCACCAGGTCACATGAAGGGAGCTCTGCCTTACAGAGAGACTGGATCAACAATGCTGCAAAGGGCAGAAGAGCTCCTGCTGTTCCCTACACCTTCACCAACAACGGGTGGACAGGCTGAGCTCCACTGCCTCTCTCATTGCTCCTCCCAGGGCAGGGCCAAGACAGAGAACTGCTCTGCTGCTGTGTTACAGAGCTGTTTGTAGCAGCAACTATCAGATCACCTCCCCATATCTTGCATCCTCCTGCACCCCACCATGCACACACACAGAGCCAGGAAGAGCTTCAGGTTCTGCAGAAGGAAAGGACGAAGCTCTGCATGTTTGCCCTGATACACAGCAGTCGGCAGGGCTGCCCACATGACCCTCTTCCTGCTGGCACTGTGTTCACCCCCACAAAGCCCAGGTGTGGTCCTGCACTTTAAGGTACAGCAGGGCTGGAGCCCCAAGAGACCCACAAGATATGTATGTTCTGTGAGGCAGGAGTGGGGAGTCAAGAACCCCTCTTCACCCTCATGGAAAGTGAGCTCCAAGAAGCACTCACATGCTTCCCCCAGGCTTCCCTAGCAAGCACAAACAGCAGCTCCCTTAGTTCTACAGCAGAAAAAGGAAACCATCCTGGCTGAGCCACTTTCACCAGCCACAGGAGGCCTTCAGAATGGCACAGTCTCTGAGACAACGTATCGAGCCATAAACCCAAAAAACTAACAAGATTTAACAGAAGTCAGTGCTGGGCACAGGCTCAGTAATCTCTTGTAAATCATTAATAAGGCTTCTATTTTTCTTTCTATTTTTCTCTTTTCCTACCTTTAAATATCTCTATCTTTAAATATCAGTGAGGGGAAAAGAGATCATCAGGTGTCTAATCAAGAGACACTGCATGCTGGGACCTGTAATACCTGCAAACTGTCCCCACTGCATGGAGAGCAGCTGCTGGCCACGGGCTGCACTTCTCCCCCTCTAGCCAAGAGCAGGTATTGTACATGTTAAGTGAACCCTTCTTTCAGCTGCTAAGACACTCGAGTTCAAGAGTGAGGGATGTGTGTTTACTCGCCTTTCAGCAGAGATGCTCCAGATTTTCACACAGCATGCAACCTATAAAGGGGGGATGAACAGTCCCAGATGCATTTTGGACTTGCCACCGTGAGCAGTAAATTAAGAGGAAATGAAGCTTAAAAGCAAGACAGGGCAGCCCTGAACAATGCGTGTGCCGTGGTCACTAACACTTAGAAGTACCTCTCCTGACAAGGCTGAGATTTGCCTTCCTAATACTGTGCTGCCTCTCTTGATGGTTAAAAAGACCCAAACAAGAGAGAAACAAAGGCTCTTTTAAAAGATTTTTCTACTGGGAGGAAAAAAAAAACCCTATGCATCTTGTTCTGGCTTTTACCCTCTCTTTTTTTTTTTAAAACACATAAAATATTTTAAAAACCATTCACATACTGTTATTCAAGAAACTGGCTGTATTACTAGGGGAAAAAATAGCCCATCTCGAGAACAAAGGCTAGCTCTGTGTGTCTCTTTCTCTCTCGCGTGCCCCCTTTACTCACCTACTCCGAGTTCCATCAGCATCTGCTCCAGGGCTTTAATCTTCTTCTGTCCCACCGAGCTTGGCAGTTTCATCTGGAACACAAAGGTAACAGAGCCACACAGCTCAGAGATAGCCCTCACTCACAGCCGTCTAGTTCAAAAGGCAAGAGAGCTTTTCTTTTTATAGTGCAGGGGGAACAAAAAAAGAAAGGGAGAGAAAGGAAAATCAAGTGGTAAGAGAGGGAGACAGGGGCTGAAAGTTTTCAGACTAGGTCCGAGGGCAGGTATTGAAAAGCCCGGTCGTGAGGGCTTTTATTTTCTCTCTCGTGTGTGTGCAAGACACGCTGTTTTACAGTTTCCATGTGTCACTGAATTAACAACAAAAGTTCTTCTTGGCTTCAAACCCTCTCCTGCGGTGCCCAGCCCATCAAAGGGCTCATTTACACAGCGGCTAATGTGCAATGCTGCCCTACTTTATTCGCTTTAGCCGGCCTGATTAGACTCATGCGCTAACAGACTCACTTCTCCTTTTACCTGCTGAGCCCCAGACCTGTGGGATTCATTTACAGAGCAGGCTTTGTAACAAAGGGGAGAGACAGAGAGAGCACAGTTACTTGACTGGCGGAAGTGTGCACACACATTTACATCGGAGCTAAGGGGCTAGGTGAGAGAGGAAGCATCAGATGTGAGCTATGAAAGGGAATTGGAGCTGGCCAGGAGAGGAAGAATGCACACACTTAGCAGGGTCCTTCCTCTGCATTCATTTGGGCTCTAGCAGGAGTGCTAGCTGCTCAGACCAAGCATTTATTAGATTATCAGCAGCACAAATGCAGCTGGCACAGTATGGCAGGGAGAACAGGTTTCCAAGCCCTGCGGATATATCCAAGAAAAAAATGAAAGCACTCAGCTGTGCTAGAAGATGTACCAGGAAAGAAATGGTTCTCAACACTCTATTGTCAAACACCCTTCTGCAAAGGCACAGGCTGCCCCTCCATATCCAACCCCAGAAAGGTGACCTCACACCTCAGCCTGGGTATCCCAATCACCAACCCAAGTTGCCCAGCAGGCCATTGAGCAGCCAGGAGGCAAGAGCATCCTACAGCCATCCTGCACACACCACTTACTGACCAGGGGCCCAAACCTCAGCCAAACCACCCACCAGTCTGCTACATGGCTGGGAATGACCTGAAGGAAGAAACATTATTCACTCCACCTTAAAACTGGCCTCCCAGGAGAGCTCACTGTGAGGGCCTGTGGTCACCTTACGTCCCATAAGCCACAGGCTGAAGTTGCCCAAAGCAGGCAGCTCAACAGCAGTCTCCCAGATCACATCCAGTGTTCAGTGCCCCAACACGAAAATGACAAGAGGCTCCATCTGGAATTTCCTGATTGCTCTGAATGCAGGAGCACTGTGTGCACACATACAGCCCCAAATGGTGAGAGCTCTAACTTTAACCCAACTATGGCTATGTCCCATCGGCTGCTCCACAACACCAGTGTACGACTTGTGGGAAATCCTTCCTTCTCCATGACATCACTTCAGCCAAGAAACCAGAGTATGGATGTCATACAGCACCCCAGGGGAATGGGCCTTCCACAGTATATGCTGAGAAACACCAGGTCGAAGCACCAAAATAATTCTGACAGATATTAGCAGCAGCAGAACGACTCCAGCAAAGGACGAACAGGACTGTCAGGGGAGGATTTCTAAGAAACCAGCCTGACCCAGAGAATCCAACAGGAGCACTAGAGAAAAAACAAAAAACACACCTTCATACAAACAGCATACGTTAAGACTATAGGATGCCTCTCCCTATTTTTTTTCACCCCAAATGTCTTTGGCTTAGTGGTGGGGTTTCAGCACAGCGGTCAACTTCATACTTCTTTCCTACTTGTAAAGAAACCAATTCTTTGCAGTTCACCACAAAATGATTGTTTTAGCAGAAGAAAGACTGTCAAAGTTATCATGTATTTGGATTTCAGTCAAGTCTTCAGCCCAGAGTCTCCACTTGAGCAGAACCTCAATAAAAGAGGTTTTCCGAGGAGCTCTGCTGCACAGACTACCTGCACGGGCTCTGCTGAAATGGACAGGGTAGAGCCCTAAGACGAGGCAGCCCAGAGCACTGGGACAGGAGATGTTCTGTTTATTTGATGGGTGCCACACTGCAGCTAGCAGCAAGGATGCCAAGGAAGGAAAGGTCACTTTGCACAGCTCAGCAGAAGACTGAGCAGTTACTCTAGAGGATCGGGAAGACATCCCTGAAAGCAAGAGGATTCAGCCCCAAGCACTGTTCTGTGCCATGAGGAATCATACAGAACGTTTAAAAGGGTGACATGCCCAGCTCTGCCTCAGCTTGGCGATGTATGGGCTGACCCAGTCAGAAGGTGCCACCCTGAACTTGGGGGACACAATGAGCCCAGCATCTCCCTGCTGAACAGCTTGTGGACACACAATACTTGTGTGACTATCACAACCCTGAGAGTCTGTCTTCACCCCTGCCCCAACAACAGACATTGGAGTCTCCTTAGCCAAAGGCAGGATTCCCTTCTGTTAATTTCCCTTCTGGCAAAAGCATGCTGGGCACCAAGCCAGCTCCAGGAACAAAGGACAGGAAAGAAAAGTTCATCCTTGGCTTGGCTAGGTAGACAGACAGGAGGTCTTGGTTTGTTGGTTAGAGGAAGAGCACAGGCTTTCCTCCTGGGAAGCCTCCACTAGCTCAAGCAACTAGTGGCAATGCAAAACACCTGGGAAAGCCTTCAACTGTGATGTTGTGCACATCTGGATCATGTTCCACAGGAGTCTGGTCTTCACTGACACTCCTGAAGATTAGAGGATAGAGCAGGGAGAGGCAGGACAAATTAATTTAACTTCAAAGAAAGGAAGACTAGAGATGCTGAGCAAGAGTGGGACTGTGAGTTTAGTTTAAAACCACATCAATTAAGCTTCCTTTTAATTCAGGCAGCAGGATCTGGCCTGCAAAGAGGAAGGCTTCATTGGTTTCTCAAAGCAAGAGTATATTTTAATTTTACCATCATTAAGAAAATGTTATGATTTATGTGGCTGCTGTCGGACTAATATCTTTAGAATTTAGCTGGCTAAGCCAATTCATCTCTAAGACTGATGAAGGCTGATTGCTCTCTATGCAAAATGTATTAAAACTAAATGAGCAGTCTATTACTCAAACGCTGCTGATAATCTGTTAGCCAAGGTCCGTTAGTTGGGCTGCCTTGTTGCAAGAGACAAGTCTTCATGCTCTGTACAGCCCTGATAAGACCAAGCTTACTTCAGGAAGCCCTTCTTTGTTTTGGTCTTTCAAGCAGGTATCCAGAGAAGCAGCACAGTGCTGGAAGTGGTGCTCACTTGCCCCTCATTCCCAAAGAATGAGGCATTCTGCAGGGACCACAAGTCCCAGCCAGCAGCCCAGAAGAGCTCTCTGGCACATGATGTCTGCACTGGGATATGTGGTTTCTGTGGGCCATATCTATGCATTAATGAAACCACCCCTTCAGGCAACCTCACTGCTGACAGCACAGCTCCTGGGATGTTCCTGGTGTTGCCATGGATGGAGGCCTCCACAGGGGCTGAGGAAAATTATGTTCCTTGGAGAACTCCAGTGAGCAACCACAGCTTCCGAGGTGAATGGCATTTGCCCTTTTCTTTGCTTCCTCATAGTAGACTATTATTGTTATTTATTATCTTTAAAGTCCCCATATAATAATAATACCTGGGAAACAGATTGCTCCCGTCAGAAAACTGATTAGCTGGGATTTTTGAGGTTACTATATTTTGGATGCTCTTCTCCTTTGACAGCCTCTCCCTACAGCCCTCTTTGCAACACCAGCCTGTGCTTATAATTACACCAACATCACTTTTGATTTAAGGACTGTAATCCCTTGTCCTTGCTATAAACAACCTGCACTAAACACATGAACTGTGTGTACCAAGAGAAAAATAAAGAGCTACAGAAAATTGTGAGGCAACACCACAAAGCCACAGTAGCAGAGCCTGCCTATGCAGAGAGAAGCCTGGGATACACAGCCTCTGCTGGAATGCACTTGGTCTGGGAGGCATGGAATACAGGGCACTGACCTGTCCTGCTCTCTCCTGCAGGAGGAAGACATTGCTCCAGAGTTAGGTCATGCAGTTTAAAAAGATCAGAACAGAGCACCCACCAAACCTTCACAGCAAGGGCTGGGACTGGGGTGGACCCTCTGCAGTTCAATTTCTGTACAGTATCTCACCATGGAGTACCCTTGAGGTTTTACATGATACAGGGGTTTTATTTAATGTTCGAGGCATTCCGCCAACAAACCCTTGCTAATTCACACTAATGACTAGGAGACCTACTGCAAATTAATTGCTAATTGGCAAAATTCATTAAATGAACAAACAGGATAAAAAATAACTGAAGATATAGCCTCCCCAAACAGACTCTGTTCATTTATTTTTGTGTGCCATTCAGTTTTCATGATTTATGTTAATACTTTTAAGCATAGTTGTAAATGTATTTGAATCTATTTTAGTAGAGTAATGAAGTCTAAGTAATAGCAGAGCTTGTAACACAGTCCTGTTATGTCTCACAGCATCACCACCTGGCAGGTAGGGACTGTCATGGGGATCTGCAGAAAGAATGGAAGAGATTTGCAGGACCTACAGATCCAGTTAGGGCCCCTGAGTGATTGTATCTCTGTGGTCATCTTAAATGTCCTGCTCTCAATTCATCACTTTGGTCATAAATGCTCCTTTTCTGATGCTCCCAACTTCCCACTCCTCCCCAAAAAAATCTTCTTTTGTGCTGAAACCTTTAGTTTAGTCTATCACCAAACTACAAGGTTTATAAAATTAATTAGTGGTTATTTGAATATTTCACATGTACCATCCTGGATGCTGCACTTCATTTTAATTCAATTTTAAGGTAAGCTACTCCTTAAAATCAGCCATCCCCAACCCTAAACAATACAACTGTCCTAAAAACATTAGTCCTAAAATCTCCACACATTTGACCTGTGTCTGTACAGCTGTAAACTGTGGTTTTATGCACCAGCACCAGTATTGTTCAGCATTATAATACAGCTCACTGACATTGAAAACCACCTTCCTTGTGGATTTCAGCAGCAAGAAAACTTTCTCATTAGGCACTTTCTTCATGGATATCTTTAGAGTACTGAATGGTTTAGTGCATTTCCAGGAAGGAGTGCTAAAATTTCAGATGAATAATGTTTTTTGCATTTTCTGCCTGAAGGTCAAACATTCCTGGGCTGCATGGCTCTGCTCTGCAGGAGCAGAGAGCCTCCATTCCTGTACAGTTTTAAGACTCAAGGAAGGAAAGAACCATATTAAGTACTTTAGTCTGGAATTTGAAAAATCTCAGCTGAAAAAATCCATTTTAGATATGAACTTCCACGTTTCTGAAATTCTGAAGTGCTGCAGTGGAAGGTGGATGGGCAAGTGCAATGGATATATGCAAAAAACTAGAAAAGTGTGAAATTGCACAGGTATTCTCTGTCTCAATGTACATACACTCTTCCCTCAGCCCCAGCTTACAGCTAAGGACTGTGTCTTCTGTCTGTGCCTGCTGATCTGCCACATTAAGATTTTGCACAGGTGAAAATAAGGAGTAAGACCACTATGCCATCTCTCCTATGCTATGTAGGACATTAAACACAGCTATCTCTCTGGAATGACACATGACCATCAGCTTGCTCCATCAGTGAGGCTTAATGCCAAATGAACCAATCTTTTAAAAAGAAAACATTTCTATAGTAACTTATATAAATGGTTATTTAAGGGATTTTTGGATGGTGGTTAGACATACCTCACAAATTCCCAAATCAGTTGTGCAAAACTATAAATTCTATACTTGCATCCTCCCAGTAAATTAAACCAGTTTTACAGGAATATACCTAGTGAGGCTTTGTCAGGATGAGGGAGGCCAACAGATACCAGAGAAGTGCAGCACACCTAGGCATATGGCAAAGAAGCAGCTCACTGATCCTATTAATGCCTCATTATTCACCTCTAACACTGATTCAAGGGGTAAAGCCAAGATTTCCTGAAGGAACCAAAGTCCTGGGGCATCAATGTCTCAGCATAAAGGGTTTTCATCACTGCAGGCAAAAGGGTCTTCAAGGCTTTTATACTCTCCCATCCTCTCTCCCCTAGAAAAGGGGCACAGATTGCTCTGAAACAGCACAAGTGGCCTTAAATTAGGGCTACTTGGAACCCACACAATGATGACTGAGAACCTGGAAAGCACCAGCTTTCTCCCCATTTGACACACAGGCTATGACAAGAAACAAGACACCTGAGAAGACAAGAGGAAACTCACACCTTGCCAGGACTGCCTGTCATTTTGAAGATGGACATCCTCTGGCAAGCAAAGTATTATCAGCTGCTTACCAATCCTGAGATTCCTTGTCCTTAAATTCCTTTTGCTTTAAAAATAGTGCAAGCCTATAAAACAAATGCAAAAGAACTACAGAAAGTGTTTGTGTAGGAAAAAATAGGAAAATACATGGTGCAGAAGAAAGAACTGCACAGGACATTTTTAGTGGGGGCTTTTTATGCTAAAAGCACATTACCAGAATGACACTACAGTAGTTTGCTTTAAGCAGATCTGCAGATTCCCAGATAGTCCTACCCCTGCCTCTCACTACAGGCATGGAGACCAAGCTGAGACCTGTACAGGTGACTGCAGAAAATGGAAATGGCTGCAGCCTCTGAGCTGCATCTGACAGAAACAAATCAAGAGCACAGCAGTGTGTGCTGTGATTGCAGGGAGGGCCCTAAGTCAGGCCACAGAAGGGGGAATTCCAAGGACACTCTACCATAGTACAAGAACATTATGTAAACTTCCAGATCAGACACAGGAAAGTGTAGCAACACATGCATCTAGTCTTGAATTGATGTTGCTTTTCTTTTAAATAATTTAACTGAATCTCCACTCACACAAATACAAACAACCACAGTGACTAATTACAGTCCAATCATTATATTGGTTACACTAATGAAAGAAAAAAGTGATATATATGGAGCTCTGCACATGTTACACACAATAAAACTGGCTGATGGATGACACCCAGGACTGTGTCACTATGGGCACACAAAGGTAGTAAAAAGCTTCTCAAATCCAGGACTGACAAAGGTCCCTGAGGCCTCATACTGCATGGACACTGTTTGGTACTGGGTAATTCAACAGAAGCAGCAACACGGAGTGTCCTTTCCAGAACTGCAATTTCTTTTAAAGATTCTGTTCCTGCACCAGAGTGATCCCACTCCTGTACCAGAGGACTCTCTTTATACCTGAGAACCTACTAAGGCTTTGGTCCAGATGCTCTCCCACATCTATAACCTCCACAAAAAAAGGTGATGGATGTATTTTCTTTCAGCAATTTAACATTAAATGCCTTTTGGTTTAGCTAAAAACAAGAACAGAGGAAAAGACGTGTTGGATTCACCTTCTCTAGTTCATTCAAGGTTTTGTATCCTTTGCAGTTCTCTTTAAAAATAAATACACCAATATTTTCATCTTATTTCACTCTCTACAGACAGGAGTTTGATTAGGAAATGCACCAGCACTCTCTTGGCCCTAATTAAAGGGCATGTAATACAACAAATAGATGGCAATGCCACAACATGAATTCGATCCAGCCTGCATCATTTCTTCATAAGTTTTATTCACAGAAATGAGAGAACTACTTCCTTTCCACACCTCTGTCAGACTCCCCATGGAAATTACTCCCAGCCACTCTCTTGTAGAGTGCAAAATACACAACCTCACTAATGAAAAATTGCTAGCAGAAGCAACAAGCACATCTCAGCTAACTAATCCATGGGATGTTCAGACGTGGAAACATAAACTTTCCCCACCTAATAAGGGTGTGCTGATCTCCATGAGATTGATGTCAGAACGCCTTGGAGTGCAATCAATACAAAGCAAATAAATAATTAATTGTTTCAAGTAATTAAATTTATCAAATCTAAATAAGAATAACTGGTATTTTATGGAACTGTTTCCAAAAGCTGAACCTCTGAAGGGACAGTATTGATCACAGGAGGACAGACAGATGTGTCACATGTTCACTGCCAATGAGGTCTGGGTTTGCATTAATGACAGGGAAGGAACAGAGGCAGCAGCCTCCAATGCAGGGTAAACAGCCAGCATGCTTGGCCATTTAATTATTGGTCAGATCAAATATGAGAGAATGAACATGTCTAAACACATACATACAACACCATCCTCCCCTAGAACTATCATTCACCTTGGACTCTCAGGAAGCACTTAGTTCTCACTCCAGAAAAAAAAAAAAATGGAAGAACTCACACACATGCTTTCCCCACACAACCACAGTAAATTCTTATTCATTAATCAGTGCTAAAAAAGTGCTCAGAAGACTATTAAATATTTAAAAGCTGGTGAGTGTGAATATTTGAATCAATGGGTACTAAAGCTCTACCTGTAATTTTCCTTCCTTTACTTCTTTCTTAATTTGTTCAACTAGCAAATTGTCTACAAGATCCCAGTGTAAGCAGATGGAGTCAGGCTGTTTGCTGGAAGCCTCTTCTGAGGGGAGGAGGCCAGCTTTGAATGACTAAGCTGGAGCATCCCTCAGTGCTTTCTGCAGACTGAGAATTCTCCAAACACCTTTTCATCACAGGGTTTTGTTTTGTTTCCAGATGAGACACCACTCAATCAATTCTCTTCCAGTTCCTGTGCTTCCAAACCCATGACAACACAGCAAGGACACAGACACACACCTCAGCATGCAGGAGTGGGTACAAACATCCACCCTTTTCCATGCATCACCTTTCCTTCTTAAAAGCACCACTCCAAACAATTCAACAGCATTACCAAAATTGTAAATTAAAATCCACAGACAGGGCTGAGAGAGAACAACTTAAAAGATGTTAAGTATGCCAAAGTCAAGTGCTCTGAACACAACAAAGGTTAAATTTAAAAGAAAGCTGAACATAACATGGTACAGAAACACTGTGGTGAAATCAGAACAAACTCAGTTCTGCCCTACTGAAGCAACATCATGCCCAAATCACCAACATGTGGTTACTGTTGGCTTGTCTGGATCCTGGAAAAGATCCAAGCTCAACAGTTCCCATTTTCCTTTCCTTCAGGCAGATCCACAGTAAAGCATTCCTTCCTCATAGCTCCCTGCTTTCCCTTTAGTCTTTTCTTCACTTTTCCTTGTTCCCTACACATCTCTTTTCCTCCAGCTCTTTGGCTCTCTGACCTCCCAACTGAGCTGAGCTGGTATAACAGGAAGTTTTCCAGAAGTATTGCTTAGCATTAATAATACACTTCTGATGTTATTTTCATAACACTGTTTTGCTGACATCAAATGCAAAGGTCTAAAATTCTTTTCAAGAAACTCTTTGGAGGCTCACCCCTTTCCAAGCATCTGTTACTGCCTCCTGTTCTCAGTGGCACCAAGGCAATACACTGCCTTGAATTAAGAGGAAGCTTTTCATAATGCCCAGCCTCCCACTGCCTTAGAGAAACTTGTCTGTGCTGTCAGGAGGCAGAGGGAAATCCCATGCAGAGCAAGGGCATGGGGGCTGTGGCCTTCTTTGCCTGTGGCCACAGTTCCATGGAGAACAATGGGGGACCAAGGCCAGTGTGACAGGAGGCAGCTTGTCCAAGTCACTGCAGAAGATTACTCTTCAGCATCTGCTGAAGGAGAAACTTTCAGTTATGAAGAATAATGGCTGTAAGTGACCATTAATCCTCACACTAGGAAAAAAAAAAACAGTCTTCAAATTCAGCCTGTCCATAAGATTGTGTAAGCTGTAACAACAGGGGGAATTTGAAGAGCCACGGCTATTGTCACAAAAACTACTGAGAACAAATTAAGTTGAATACGGATTCCTAACTTTTTCTTCAAGGACTCATTTCTATAAATTAATTTAAACTCAGATTCCAGAGTAATTGTAAATCCTCAGGAAAAAAAAAATCTCTAATCAAAGAATAAGTGCTATTATCCTGGAGATGATATGGTACATTTTTCACACATGACAGAGGTTGAGCCCCGATCTCACTGTGAAATCCAACTTCCCTTAACCACAAAGGCATAAAGCACAGTAGCAAAGTATAAAATAAAGGAGGACAACAGAAGCCTTTAGGTGAGGAACTCTTAAGGTGTTCAGGCAAAAGAACTTACTGCAGGACAGCACAAGTTTTTAGAAATCATTTTTCAATGTGCTAAGGGCAAAACATCTTATGCTGGATGCTGCCAGAATATGCATCTCCAGCACTTCATTCCAATTCCTCACTTAGTCCTAGTCAGCCTCCACCCTGATCAATTCCACATCACTGGAGTTCAGAGGGTTTGCCATATAAATCCCACAAGTAAAATAATTTGGATTAACATGGACTGTCAACTCCATAACATCTGGCACTTCAGCACCTCTTACCAGTTCAAAAGGCTTGTACTGACCTCATGTAATTAATTCTCCCCATCATGCCTCTGTGAAGCAAGTGAGTCTAATAGCTCCTACTTTGAAAACAGGGAAGGCTCAGATAAGGAAGCCAGGTGACTGGATAAATGCCACAAATGAATTCATTTTTCTGGGTTACAGGTAGGTTTCACACTTCCAAACAGCAAAGTGTTGTTTTTTCACCTAAGTGAAAGTGGTGAATCAACTTTTTAGTTCACAAACCACTGGTAATTCTAAGAACAGCATTTGTCTCCCTAAAAATTTCAAGAAGAACACAGAAAGTTGCTGTAGGTCACTCCAGGAGCTTGGATACTGCAGGCTAAAAGTTGCTGAATCAGACTGCCATAGCTCAGCTTAGCACTGCATCTTGTGAGCATTAAAGGCAACAGATAAAAGCATGTAGCACCCATTTTCATGAAGGCTGGGATTTGAATTTCCTGTTTGGTGCACAAAAAGGCTGCTGGCTTTGCCAGATGGTTCCACCACTGATTCATTATTGCTCAGCTTCTCTTCCAGAGGGGGTAAAAAAAAATAGAAAAGATCCACCACTACTTATTAGTTTTCAAAATCCAAATCAATCTCCATAAATTACTCTATTTATCTTAGTGCCGAAGAACACATCTGCCACGTCTCAATAAATCTCAACACTGGCACTGCAGTCTTGTCTCTGCACTGTGACTTCCTCAAGGCTGAAGCCCCTGACTCAGAAAGGTATCCTGCAGATAGTGGCACTGGTACACTGAAGGGGCCACTGAGTGAAGTGACCCTGCTGAGGCATCCCACCTCTAACCCACACATACACCAGTAGGTCAAAGCAGCATTACCCCAAACACATTTCTATTAACAGCCAGCAAGATCTGAAACCATTCTGATATCAAAAGAACATTCCATAGAAACAGTCTTTTAAATTTACTATGCCAAGTGAGGATGCCAGGCAAGGAGTGTACGTATCAACTTTGCTATAATAAAGCAATTAAAAATCAGGGGGTTTTGCTAGGAAAAAAGCAAAAAGTACTTGTATGTGCACACAGGATTTTGCTATCAAAACTTCTCTGAAAATAATACAGTTGACCAAGCAGGTTTAAGTTACTTGATATCCCAAAACCTGTGGCTAAGAGGCAGGTGTCAAGTCTTGCTGATATAAGAAAGCAATACAAAACCAGCAAGTTTTTTACTCAGGAGTATCTCTGCAACAGACTGAACAGATGGGCTTTTCCAAAAAAAATTGTCTTCTGAGATAATGTAAAAAGAAAAGCTAAAACTTCTTTGTGTCTCTGTTTTTTTCAAGACACAACCTGAACATCCAGTTCTTAATCATCTTAACTAGATGATCTTTAAGGTCCTTTCCAGCCCAAACCACTCCAAAAGAACCTCTCAGCTAGTAACACAGGTGCTCCAAGGGGCCTGTTAGTTCTGGCTGTGAGCTGTTTGGACTAGACAGCTCCATTTGGTTCTGTTACAGGTCTGACAGCAGAGCAGGAACACTAGTGACAAACACCAGCAAGTTCAGGTGCCTCTGCAAGGCAATGAGTTGGCTTCCACAGAGCCAGCATTCCAGGTTTCTGAGTCTCCACATTTATGGAATTCCTTTCTTATTTTAGAGGCAAGAACTTGACTTTCTTTAGCTATAAAAGGATGAGGAGAGAGCCAGGCAAAGTGAAAGACATTAACAGAGGTCCCATGGGAACAGGACAAGAGCCTACCCTCTGGCTCCGCAGCGTGACACCTGCAGATTTGAAGTCAGGAAACTTGATGCCAGCAGTCTCAGGAACAGCCTGAAAGAGATCGAAACAGGATGTGTTGATGGAGGAAACACAAGAAACACAAGATTTCATACAGAGACTATCTGAAGGGGAAACACTATTTCCTATGACAGAGAACCACCTGCCACGGCCACATGCCAGAGCTGAGGCAAGAGGAAAATCCCAGGCAATGGGGTTCAGTGGGAAAATCCCAAGCAATTCATTGAGAAAAATACTCCAGTTCAAGGCATCTTTGGAAAGCTCAAACATTTTGGTTTAAATGCATGGCTCTGCACAGAGACTTACATCCACACCCACACAGAAACCCTAACCCTACATGGTATTCATACATATTTGCACAGTATCATCCTTATCCAACTTAGATCAATTTCACTGATCAAAACAGCCCAGGACTTCCCTAAATCTTGCCTTTTGACTGTAAATTCTCTAAGGAATGAGCTGACAAACCTCTGATCTGTACAGACATGAGCCAACTAATGAGGATGCAAGGACTGTCCCCTCCCAGGGAGGCCTGCTGTTCATACATGCTTTGCCATTTGTCCACTCATTAGACAGTTTTCTTTCTTACTTTGTATTTTAAGCACAGCATTAAAATGCAGCAAACTTCCAATGCTTCTACTGCTAACCCTAGAGCATACAGTTGCATTTCAATGAAACAGAAAAAAATGAATGCAATCCTTTATAAATCTATGCTGATGAGCAAAGCAAAAAGTGAGCAGACTTTTTAAACTATTAAACCAAGCTATCTGTGCACTGAATGGTTTGGGGTCCCCTGAATGGGTGAGCAATACTTATGATTCAAGCTAAGAATAACCACAACCTCAGCAAAACACATGCATAAGTGCATTTTTCCAAAACCAAGTCACCTCAAATCTCCCCATTTCTTTGGAGACAGCATTTGCCTTGCTGTTCCCAGATTTCTCTGCAGAGAGGCTCTGCAGCTTGCTCTTTCTTTGTTCCAGACAGGGCTGAGACAGCCAGGGCTGCCCCAAGATCATAAGAGATGCTGAAGGACCATGACTCAATTTCTCAAGTTCCCTGCCAATAACTCTCACATCCCTATCAGCTATCTCTAGATCTTGGTCTTGAGGTGGCATCCTGCAAACCACTCTGCATGGCCAGGCATTAAGATTATTTCAGTTATCTGTTGTCTGTCCAGTAAACAGAGGACCTGGGAAAAGATTCCTAAACATGACCATGAAGGAAAAAGTATTCTCTAACTACCAGCAGGGCTAATGAACTTGTAGAGATCACTTTGATCTTTGGTAGGATAGAGCCTCCCTGCTTGCATTATTAGAGACAAATAAGGCTGCAATCAAAAACCAATCCTCTCTGCTTCCTTTGAATGAAGGCTGGCTTCCAAACTCCCCAAACTCTGCCCCTCAGCCTGTTGCAGAACACTCACACAAGCAGTGTGGGGAAATCAGCTTTGTTGCCTGAGCCAAGCCAACTCTGACTTGCATTCAGCAATAAGCAATTAAATGAGTTCTTTTGCCTCATGTGCCTGTACAGCCTGTACATGCTGTAAATGCTTCAACCTCAATTGACTCTTTGCTAAATGATTTTCCTTTGTTGAAATGATGCTGATGCAGCTCCCGATTCAAATTCTTAGTTAAAATGCAATTTTTTCTTAACATTTCCTGGCTATAGTTGGTAATTGACTCCTAATGGACTCTGTCATGGTTGAAATGATGCTAGTGCAACAACAGAAACTGCTTCTCTGCCCACCCTGGTGTGCCTGTGCACTACATGCCTGCAGACAGGCCCCAGCCAACATTTAGGGGTGGACTCTCTCAGCTTGGTGTCTTCAGCATCTTTCCAGCCCCATTCTCTAGCCCTCTTTTTTTCATTACCATCAATGACAAACTGCTTTCTTTGCAGGGAGATATGCCAGCCATGGCTGAGCTTTCCCAGAACAACCCTTAAGGGAATTCAATGCACAAGGTGCCCAGTGATATTATACTCATCACACAGCAGGGACACACATGGAACATGACACACCAAAAGAGTGTTTTGAGGAAGTGGTGGCCATTAGGCACACTTCAAGCAATAACTGTCTAGAATTCACTGCTTCTCCCCCCTCTCTGTACAGAATCTTCTGGAGAAAAATGACACAAGTGCTCTCTCTTCACAAGGTGGAGGGACAGGAATTCCCAGGGACTCACTGGAAACATCTGAGATTTTTTTTTAACAGCCCTTTCCTACTGAAGGTGCTGAATTTAGATCAGTCCATGCTGTCCTGCTCTTTCCAGAAAGGGAAACTGAGGTAGTACCAAATGTGAACTGAAAGCTGTGTTCTGGGCTCCTTAGACTGCAGCTCAGCTCATGGAGAAATAGCAATAGCTCCCAGAATACAAGAGTCCCACAGCAGGGCTGCTCTGATCACAGTTAAGGATCAGGAGAGGGGCATGTATGGAGCTTGGGGAAATGCTGCTGAGATGCAGGAGCTGGGGAGGAAAGGAAAACATGAACTGGACAAGGAAGGCAGGTGAAAGACAATGGGTTTGTGGGCCAAGCCTACACAGCAGTAACAGAATACACTTGGAAGAAGCAGGGAGACAGATGCTTCTCCCTGCCATGATGCATGAATGGCTGGCATTATTTCATCCCTTTTCTCAGGCAAGGGAAGAGAAACAGGATTTAAACTAGAATTTTTCAAATGGGGGAGAGACTGAGAGCACATCAGGGGACTCTGACAATGGCTGCCTTACACCAATCTGCCTTCCAAAGATGTAACCAAAAAACATCTGTCAGAAGGCAGCCAGCAGCTACTACCCCCACATAAAAAGGGCCTGATCCCCATAGGACTGCTGCAGAAAACATGCTACCCAGCCAGAGCATAAACAGGGCAAAGGGGGGAAAAAAGACAGAGAAATGTTTACAGGCTTCTCTGTCTCCTTCTTCTGTGGCAGCTTCTTCTTGGGAGCCTTGCGCTCAGCACGCCTCTGCTCAGTGGTGGTGTCAGCAGCCGTGATGAGCTTCTGCAGGTCTTGGGTTCTCTTTTCTCTCTCTTTCTTCCTGGTTTCAATCTTGCGGAGCTCCTGGATGAGGTATTCTTCTTCTGCCACCTGCAGACCAGAGCACGTCAGGGCAGTCAGAGAGCAGAGGAGGCCTGGCAAGGCAAGGGGGCCATCTACCGATAACAGCCCTGCCCTGGGCCAGCCCGGGAATGATTTTATGCTCCTAACTCCTTGGATTTGTAGAGCATGTTACATTCCATGACCTTGTCCTGCACCCACGGCAATGCCACTCTACAATCTGGCACGTACTGTATCACGACATTTACAATGCACCCTTCAACAATCCATAAATTACTAATCCCATCTCCCAGAGACCAAAAGCACAGAGGGGTTAAAAAGCCCAAATACACTCTAGTTGCAAATACAGTGTTGTGAAAAGCTGCTTCCCCTCTGCAGACACAGCATATAGAACCCAGGGCAGCTATGCCTAGTACTGACACCTGTCAATGGGGGGAAGAAGCAGAGTAAGTCACATATGAATTTATCCTTGGAGGGAACTAACTGCAAAGGCTGTTCTTCCCCAGCCTTTGGAGAACACACTTTCTTAATCTCTTAACTGTAGGACAATTACATAGCTTCAACACAGAGAAGAACTAAGCATGTAGATTTAGTCTTTGATGTTTTCTGGAAAGATTTTTTTACTCTTAAATACATAATTCTCTCTCCACGAGACTTTGGTACTCATAAGGACTTTGAGAATTTGCTTCTATCAGAGGACTAATATAGTCAGTGTCACTGAGAAGGTCCTGGCAGTTACCAGAGACCATTACTCTGCTCATGGAAGCCTTTCTCCTGGATAGTTAAGATTTCTCAATTACTGTCCTTTTAAACTCCTTAAAGGGACATTGACCCAACAACAAAAGATGTACTCAAGTGTTGCTTTTTTCTCGTCCAGCCCTTCTTTACCTTTCCCACCCTCTGACCTGCATCATACACCTACTGATTCAACTTCTCAACCTTCTGGAGAGGTGATGCTCTCTTCCCCAAGTTACCTGCTCTGGTGTCCTATTGTAAAGCCTTTCCAGCTGTTCCTTCCTTCGTCTCTCATGGCCAGCATCAAAGACTGGGATTTTCAGGTCTGTGCCCGGAGCTGCACGAATGTTTGCCAGCTTGGCACAAATGTGGTAATACCGTTCCTTCAGGTCCTCCACTGACCTTTTCTGTGGAAGACATGACAGGAGGACAACATTATGGAAGAACTAAGCAAAACCTTGTGCAGTAGCCACCTAAGGACCACTGGCTGAAGGATGTCTCCTACAGTACAAGACACAGTGCCTGGGAGGAAGGCCAGCAGGGACCCTTGCAGGTGCCAGGGGAACGACAGGGAAGGAGGAATTTCTGAGTGAGCTGCATGAATTAACTGTGACGGGTTCACAGCTACTGCTTTAAAAACACCCACCAAAAGATCCAATAGGCCTGAGGGTTTAGACACAATACAGCAGTGAAGCATCTCGAAGATAAAAGGATGCAAGGAGAGTTGGGAGGAAAAAGCCTGTGAGCAGGAAGCTGCAACAAATGTGCAGGTCTCTGAGTTGCTCCAGACAACGGTCATTCAAGTCACAGCCAAGAAGGTATCAGCTGCACTAATTCACTGCCCATGATTTCATGAAGTCTGAGCTGTGTTCCATTAACCCAAGCACAGAAGATGTTTGGGCTGTTCAGCTGGGCATACTCTTGTTATTTTACTTTGTTACACACTCTTCATGTGAGCACTTCAGAGGATAACAAAAACAGCATCTGGAGCTGTCCTGTAGATGTCACATAATTCCCTACGTCACCAGGAGGCATGGAACCAGGACAGGAGATTGGCAATCATGACACCAGGGCTGCAATTTCAGGCTGCTGATGGTCCCTGTTTCACAGCAGAGATGATGGAAACCTGCACCATGTCAGACCACAAGTCAGGATCAGCACCAGGGTGAAGTCCCAGCCCACAGCGCTCACTGGCTCCAAGCACCCAGACTGAAATCCAAAACACCTAGCCTGCTCAAATAAACTCCCCAGATGCCTTATCCTCAAAGGAACAACGAGCTGTTCTCCTGGCAGGTGCAAACCTTCTAACTTTCTAATAAAACACAACAGGGAATGAGAACAAGTCACAGTGGATTTAATTACAAACAAAGCAAGCAGCAATGCCTTTTGCTGGAAATCCAATATTCCTTGCTGCCAATAATTCATTATTTTCCCCTAATTAAGTTGATATAAAGGGTAATTTGGTCTTTCAAGTGCAGAAAACCCTGCACATGCCATAGCAGCAGGCTGCAGCAGCAGCTTGGCCCCCAGGACTCACCTTGAACTGCTGGTGATCGTAGCGGTCGTGGATGACCACAAAGCGCAGATCAAAGCGCCGAGCCAGGTCAAAGAGATGGTCTGTCTCAGCTTTGGTCCACGCATCATCATGGAGATACATCTGGTACTCCTGCTCTGAGTAGACAGGAACCTGCACTGTCTGTGGAGGGGACAGAAAACCATGGCAGCTCTCCTGCAGTGCTGCCCTCCACACTGCCAAGATACCTGAGCCAAGAGCGTGAGCACAGCACTGACAGGAGGGGCTGCCAGGACCCTGAGCAATGAGTCCTGACAGGAAACATGATGAGCAGGCAGAGGACTTGATATGAAGCAATGTGTGATCCCAAGGCCATAATGTGACACTCAGGGAAGCCAACCAGGAACCACTGCCTAGGAGGCTGAAATCTATTTCAGATAGCTGACACAGGCAGAGGTCAGCAACCCACATCCTGACTGTGGGTTTCAAAATTTCAGGCTAACATGACAGTGAAACCAAGGTTCAGCCAGCCTCCCTGCATTCCTCCCATATAGCAAAACCAATACCTTGGCACAAAGTGCTGTGACAGTTGACTCTTTACTTGGGTTGGGACATGCTCACTTGTACAGGAAGAACAGGAAAGGCAAGGAACAGCAATCCCCAGCCTTTAGTACACCTTCTGCTTTGATACTCAGACTACTTTCATGTTTGGTGCAGACAGTATCATGAAGATCTGAAAAACTGTGTAGTGTACAACTGAAGACCATAAACTTGGCAAATAACTTTGCCCCTCCCTTCCCCATAGATCTTTTCCCCAGCAGAGTAACAGAGCCAAATGACAGTCCAACTCTCAGAGTGTCCCAGGTGCCTAAAAGACCAAGCCCACACTACTGTCCCCAGCCTGGAACTGCTCTGCAAGGGCTCTATCCAGAACACAAGTGTCACATGAGTACTAAAGAAGCAGCAAAAATACTTAGTGTATTAGGGAAAATTCTAGTATGTGGTAAAGCAAAAATGTAAATAAGCCTGTGCTTTCCTCCCTTATTCCCCCTTACTCCTGCAGCAAAACTTTGCTCAGCCTGAGGAGGTCCTGCCTCCAGAAGAAAACTGTGTGCATCCAAGCAGCAGATGTGCTTCAACACCTCTGTGGTTCTATGTCCTGCCACCAGGAAAGTCATCCTCATGAACTCCATATAGCTTGGAGGAGCATTTCTGAGCCTCCAAGTAACAGCTTCTTGAGGGGTACTGCCCTTGCCCTATCACTTAGACACAGAAACTCAAAGGTGAAGCAGATCTCTTGGGGATGCACTGAACCTCAGCCTTCAAGTATGACTTCCACTGGGAGCAAAGCCATCTTACCAGACACTGTAAGGATGTCCCATGCACATCATGAAATAAAATAATTTCTAGAGGAGCACGCACACATGAGAAGAGCCAGCAGGACCCCCTGCAGTGGATGGAAGGGAAGGTGGCAGAAGCCTCCTCAGACAACAGAATGCAACAAGAGCAAAGACACTTCCAAAACACTTCCTCACCCCCCATTCATGGCTGCTCAGGTGAGAACCACTGAGAAATCAGAAGGTGGGAACAGATGAGAAGCTTGAGCCAACCACAGGCTGACTTTACAGTCAAATGCAACAAAGCCATGAAAAGGCAAATATGACCCCCTGAGAGGGATTTGCAGCAGAAACTGGCAGTGTTTCAACTGCACAACAAGAATACTGGCAGGAATACCAACTACAACACTACTGATCCCTAGTCAGGAAAAATGCACTGAAATGAAACAAGTACAGAGAAGAGCATGAGTAATGGGGTGGTGAGCTTGTCTTCCCACAGCAGACTGGAAGAGAATGCAGCCTAGCAAACGAAGTCTGAAGGAGAATCTGACTGCAGGCTTCAAGTGTGCTAGATGAAATGAAAGGTATACTCATGGGAAGAAAAGAACAACTGAAATAAGAACAAAGAAATTGACTTACAAAGAAATGCCAATTTAACATGGAAAATTGAACCTGAAAATGAAATGGAGCAAAGACAGTCTAGAAGAGCTTTCCAAGGAAGCACAGGGGCAGGAAAAGCCAAGTGCTTTTCAAAAGGAACTTGATCAGTTTATGAAAGGGACTGGATTGTGGCAGGACCTGAAAGAGCCAAGAAGAGGATTCAATGGCCCAGAAAACCTCTCTCAGTCCAACATTTCACACAATAAACTCACAAAATTATGAGCATTAAATTAGGTGAAACTGCTCAGGATCCCGGAGCCACAAGACAGCTCTGAAAACATCAGCACAATGCCTAAGAGAGGTGAAAATACAAACTGAACAGTAAAAATTATGAGGGAAATAGAGGAAGAACAGCCCACATAAATCCACCATGCTGTCATAAGTGGAACACTCACTCCTAGTCCACCCATTTCAAAAGAAAGGATATTTAAGAACAAGGGAGTGCAAAGGAGAGCATGTCATATTACAGAAAACACAGTACACAGCAAGGACAATTTACTACATCGTGTAACACAAGCTCTCAGAGGGACTAAACCTCAAGGCAGCAGTTTGAAATGAGTAGAAGAAAGCACCTTCACACATCACAGAAAATTAACCTGAAGAACTCATGAGCATGGGTTACTCACAAAGCAGCTTTCTGCCCTGAATGCACCTAGCAAGAATTATTAAACACGAATTTCAAACTAAGAAATCCTTAAGCCAAAGACCACTAGAAGGTAGAAAAATAAGTATTTGCCCCATTATTGTGCTCTTTTGCTAAACCTTTACTGATGGCAACAAAAAAAAAAAAGCAGTATTGGCTGAGAGAGGACTTTGCTTTAACACCAGCAAAGCTGCTTTTATACTCCTACTTCACACACTGAAACAAAGCTCAATGCACCTGGTGAAACCCAAGTTCACATTTTGGATCTCACAACAAAGAGGATGGAATTGTATTGGAGACTGGAAACACAGAGAAAAGGGAAAGCAACTGAGTAGTGATCCAGGAGTTTGGTTAAAGAGCTTCAGTGACCAACAGGACAGGCTACATAGGAAAACAGGCTCATGCCAAGGGGAGAGAAAGATTCAGGCAGAGGCATCAAGTATGTGAGAAGAAACCCACAAAAGAGTCTGGAAAAGTAAGTAAATTCCCTCTGATAAAGCAAATATCTGCAAAATTCTTCATCAGTGCCTTCAACTTTCTCAACTACAGCACCACAAGGATAACAACTTGCTCTTGATATTATGTAATTGTGCATTTGCAGATGGCAGAGGTCTGTACCACTAATCTAAAGGTTACAGCCTTGCTGAAGGCTCTTCTGTCTGTCAGGTCACAGTACCTGATAAAGTTAAGGAAACGAGAATCGTATCATTAAAACACCCATATGTGATGTGTGGCCCCCTCTGATAAACTCAGTTGAACTCAGCCAAAACCAGTTCCAGTAGAGTCTTAGAGACAATTAGCCTCAAAAAGTTTCACTCAGACAGCTAGGTAGGTGCCTCGACTAAGTGAGTCATACTTCAGACTTCCACCCCAGACATCAGAGAAGAGATACCACAGGAGGCTCTTACCAATGTCCCAGCTAGAGGAAAAGCATCAGTCAGAGCTTGAGCCTTCTAACATATAAGGTCAACCAACCACTTAACTCTGCAGGAAGCCAAGCTTTGTTAGAGCTGATGCTCTGTGGGTTACAAACTTAAAATATTGTATACGGTTACACACAAGCAGAGCTTTTGTGGAATCATGTTAGCACACGGTTTTTTCACTCTTTCAGACTTGCATCGTGAAGGGAGTTAAATTACATTATGTTAGCACCCTAACACCGCTCCTTCCTAACTTTGGAGGGCCTGACTTTGAAGTATAAATCTTGATGTAGTTTTCTTTGTGCATACACATGAAAGGCCCAGGCACTCAAAGCAGATACATCTGGGACAAAAGACAGCAGGAGATTACAACAACACATTGTGACAATTTAATGTAAGACGCAAAGAACAGGGGACTGCACCACACTGATACCACGAGAGCAATTTCAGAGGGAACACAAAGTAATTCAGCATCTGTGCTGGAATCTGGCCAAGAGGTTGCAAGCCACCTTTTTGGCCATGAAGCTCAAGTGATTTTTTTCATACTGAGCAAAATAACAAGACTTATGACTTTTATGTCTCACTCAGAATAGAATGCCTTTTACTACCCCGAGCCTGTAATCAGGGGGAGGATGTTGGTCAGGAACAGAGGTAGATATCACGAGTCCTCCTCACTAAATCCATGACTGCACACCTGAAACACCAGGGTCTCTAGCAACCTCTGACCACGTACAAAGCCCACTTCACCAGAATGATGTGCAGACATCAGTCCATGGTCACATGGCTGCAGGTCATGCTGCAATTCAAAACACAATTACCAAATCTAACTCAGCCTTCCCTTGTTGAAACAATCAACTTCCTATCTGGACAGCCAAGAAACTGACCGAAGGGTATTTTCCAGCTGCTATTTATATGCTTTTGTCTGAAAGTGCTCCCACTTACTTTATTAAATCTGGCAAAAGGGTAATCCTTCCCTTCCTCTGCTGCTCTCCTCCAGTGGTAGAACATTGCTCCGTCTTTCCTGGCGGGGTTGGTGAAAGGCATCCACTTCCAAGGCCGGACTTTCTTGGAGCCCAGTTTTGCTTTGACTGTTCGATAACCCTGAGTTGTATCACTTGGCAGCAGCGGAGGTGCATCCCTGTGGTGGAGACAAGTGCTGGTGATGAGAAGCAAGGAGCAGCCCAAGACAAACCCAAAGAGATTTCAGGCTCAGAACTCTTTTTGCAGATATAAAAGCAGGTGCTATTCCCAGCTGACATTAAGAAAGAATTAGATACAAAGGGTAAGAGCACTCGTTTGTCTGCATTAGACTATTTTGCATGTATCTAATTAATTTCCCATATCAAGCAAACCCCTCAAATTTAGAAGAGAGAAAACAGACACTGTCCATGACTAAGAGAAGGGCACGAGCATGGGCTGAGCACAAAGGGGAATCAATGTGGGAGGCGAGACTGCCCCTGGTTTCAAGAGGATGCTGCCCTGCCACCAAAAGCCCAGGCACTCCACAACGTGCACAGATGACCCTGTGCTCTTACTTTTTGTCAGAATAGAGAAGTGCATAAACTTCTCGGTGCATTCCTTCCGGCCTCTTAAACGTCAACGTCTCTGAAGATTTCTTGGATTTTTTCTGAAACAAAAGAATTGCACTTTAGATTCAGAAATACAAACTCCTGAGGGAACATTAAAGCTGTATAACATGGTGCCCTGTGATGGTTTTTACTTTTATCTGGTTTTAGACACCTTGAATTTCTCCAGGAAAGTGCCTATTCCTGGTGGAAGACACTGACAGACAAAATGTACTCAATTTCAGTGATAGGGCTCACCAGTACCCACATTTGTTCTTGCTGATAACCCACTAAAATTCCAAGCTGAACATCTGGCTGTAGATTGCAGGGGCTGGTGCACTAAGTCTTTTCTTACTAGGCAAGCACTGTCCTCCCTCAGAGGTATTAACACATTTAATCAAGTGATTCTCTGCTTTTTGAGAAGATAGTAAAAAATGTCTTCCCAGTTTTTTATAGTTTTTGTCACTTTGTTCTGCTGCAGCTTCAGTTTTTACCATCTGTGATTACACCCTTGAAGAAGCCCCTTGGCAAAACCCCCAGTATCACCTCCAGCCCCAGCTCTGCTCTCCCATTTACACAGCAAACAATTTTTTGACAGTTTCTTCATAAGGGGAATTGAGTGCACACAACTCAACCTGGCCCCTAAACCCTTAACAGAACTGATGGTCTCTAAGACACAGTCCAACTCATACCCATATACAAGTTGATCAGTAATCACTGCACCAGGTGGTTGGTTTTGGATTCAGGTAGGTACAGTAACAGCCACACTAAGAAGTTACACTTTATTCAAGAGGGAAAAGTTTACTGAGCATTTGGTCTAACTGTACCATCTTTATAACTACTACCCCAGTCACTACTATTACATACTTGCTTACCATATCACTACCAAATTTTACATCAGAATATTTTTCAGTAGTAAAGCTAACACTGCATCATAAATTGTGTTGAATCCATACAGTCACCTTTATCAAGCAAATTCAAGATTCCACTAAAAAAATAAATCCCTGTCGTCTTGGACTACAACTACTTTCCATAAAACTTCATGACAGACATGCATTATATCAGCACCTTTTCATCCCTCATCAAGCACCTTTCTCCTGGTGTGTCCATCACTTTGCCCAGGAGCAATGTAAGGCCAAGCAAGGCAGTTACCCACAGGTCACCACACACCCTGTATGAACACAGGCTTCTGGAATTCCCCCAAAGTTCCCAGATTTATTAAAAGTTAATATCAGCAGGCCAGAGATCAGCTCAGCCAGCTCTTTTAGGAGTTGAGAACAAATCACTTGGTCGTGCTGATTTAAATGTTTTTATGCCTAGTAATTTTTATTTTAACATTCTCAGTCACTAATGGACTGGAAAGTACTTCATGGTTCTCTTGTGATTTCAAGACATCAATCTGTTTCTTTTCTAATTGAGAACAGATCTATTTCCTGAGCAAGCACTGCACTGTTATTAGCAGCTTTGCACTCTCCATGTGATAACAGCTTACACCTTTGGTTTGGCTTAGTTTCTGCACTTTGTAGAAATTCAGAATGTTTCATTCAAGTGACCTCCTGCACCTCTCCCAAAACTTTTCACTGCACCTCCCCTTCCTCTCTCTCCCCATTATAGCAAACTTGAGGAGAAAAGCATCTTGGTCCCTGCTCCAAAAACAGCCAGCAACCAGTACTCCTTTGGCTCTCTGCTGCCAAACACACAAACACATTTAAGTCAAAGAACTCACAACTCCAAACACTCAGCGGCAACACTGCAGGCTGAATCCAGCCAACAGGCTGCTCACCAGACACTGCTGACCAACACAGCTGATAACTGGCACTTTTAACATTTCAGCCTTTAAATGACTGAAACTCACTGGTTTTCCACTACACCAATTACACTGTGTGCCCTAGCAAGGCAGTGAAACCACAGTGCTTCTCTTCAGAGACAAACGTTCCAGTGGAGGCAAACAATGACAGCCAGGAAATGCTTTTAGGGATGGGGTGGTTTTGTAGGTTAAGTTTTGTTTTGATTTTTTTCCCCAAATACATAAGCTTTACTTCAAATCAGACCATCTCTGTACCAGAGAGCTCCCTGGGCTCATTTCAAAGCACCTCCACATCTCATAACTACTGCTAAATTGACCTCCCCAGCACCTTGCAAAACATGGGACACCCACGACCTTGCCCAAATTTAAAATACAGAAGACAGCACGATACTGTAGCTCATTAGCACACAGAATGCAGCACATCATGTCACACATCCTTAACAGAACTTACTAACTTGCCACATTGGCACAGGCAATGCATCCCTGTTGTCCCAAACCCCAGCCACAAACCTTCCCCACACAGGCTGGAAGACTTGTGTCATTCAGTCAAGTCAGACAATATTTTCTTTCTTCTAAAACAAGACTGTGCTATATTATTTCTATTTGCTTTGGGGCTAGATACCTCACAAAAGGACAATTTTAGAGACAACTGAGAATGCCCTGGTGCCTGGCCCAGCTCAGCAGGACACTGCTTAGACAGCTCCAGCTTAAATCCCACACCAGATGCCATGGCACAGGTAACTAAGACGGCACACGCTTCATTCCATCTTTTCTTCCAATATTCACCCCAACCACCACATGCAAGGTCAGTGAGCGCCTAGAAATCGCGCAGCAGCCCCTCGGGGCACCGCAGTTCACCTTATCCGAGTTGATGATGTCCTTTTTGTTGATGGTGCCCGTGTTCTCTGACTCCACGCCTCCCAGCTCCAGGATGTCCCGTACATCTGCCCCCGTCGCCATGTCTCCGCCTGCCCTCTGGCCTTCTCTGCGCCGTCCTGGCCGTCCCCTCCAGCTCTGGGAGGGCGGGAAACCGGGGGTCGGGGGTTAACTCCCGCGGGGCTATCCCGGACTCATACAAACACGCGTAGGTGCGTGTGTATACGCATACACACACGTATATCCGCACACACACACGCATATACGTGCACACGCACACTCACACACTTATATCCACATAGACACACACCCCCCTCGGCCGCCTCCCATCCCCCCGCCAGGCCCAACAACGGGGCCTTGCACCCGGCGGGTCCCGGGGGTTCCGCACGCCGCGCCCGCAGCCCGCAGCCCCGCGGGGGGATCCCGGGAGGCCCGCGGGA
>JANPWX010000010.1:462156-493085 GCA_024734555.1 Trochalopteron elliotii
GTTGTGGATCGCGGAGGCCAGAATCCTGCCCGCGACGTGAACGGGGCAGCGGCGCCCTTAAGCCTTGCCCACACCACGACCGGGGTGGGGGGCTGTAGGTGGCAGAGCCGGCGGTCCCCCGGCACCCTGTCCCGAGTGGGACAGGGGCAATGGCTGTGTCACATGCTCCCGTGTGTGGAGGCGGAGAGTGCCGGAGAGGTCTGACGGAGGGGTACAGGTAAAAGCATTCCAGCCGGTGTCCCGGGCACTACACTCGCCACGGGGGCCACCGAGCGCGTCAGCGAGCGAAGGTGCAGTCCCAAAAACGGGCGCTTGTGCCACCATAGGAGCTGAACCAGCTAGCCGAACCCCGGTGCCCCCACACTCCCACGCCATTCGTTTCATGTAAGCGCACCCGTGAAGCCGCATCCTCCCGCGCCGCTGCTGTCGGTGAGGCAATCAGCAGCACAGAGCGTACCAGTTCGCATCTGGCTGCGTGCAGGGTGCGTGTGCAAGCCGAGATAACTGCTCGTCGGGGGATCGCCTCATCTCGCCCCACAGCCCCCGCAACACGTTTGTCTGCCCTCCCTAGGGATCAGTGCTGTGGCTGAGACTCAGATCGCCCTGGCACAGGGGGGCATGGGCCGGCCGTCTCACCTTGCCCACCCCGAGCAACCCCTGGGACAGTGCTGTCCTCCTGAAGGCTTCCTATGTCAGGGGACGCAAGGACAGCAGGTTGTCCCACCTTGTAGGAGACGCTCAAGTCACCCACCCTATTCTGGCTGGTTGGATGATGGCACAGAGACCCAGGGCACCGGGCAGGCATCCCCGGGGGCCCTCTGCCTCCCTGTCCAACTCACAGCAAGATCTTCTCTGTTTGGCCCCCATCCAGCCAGTACCAGGAATGGCCCTGCTACTGTTGCACTCCTCAAGAAGCAATGGCCCTTATCTCTGGGAGCCTGTCTCCCTGCTTTCTGGAGCTGTCCATCTCCAGATACCTTTCTAAGAACTGAGGCTGCTGCCTGCTCTATTCAGAAGCAAGGAGTCAATTTAAAAAAAAACAAATATAAACACCAAAGGTGAGGTGTGCACACACCACACGCACATGCCGCTTCTGAATCCAAAGCTACTCTACCAGTTGCTCTCATCACCACGCTTTAATTATAAGGGTGGAGCATTGCAATAAATTATTTCAGTAATCCAGTGGAACAACAACAATTCAGATCTTCCCCCTTTTACCAAGAATCCCTGCCCTGGTTTCCAGAGCACATGTTGGGCTGCTGCCTGGGCCCCATCTGCTTGTCTGCCAGCAAGGCAGCAGGTTTATTAATGTCACCTATTGGATCAAAACACACGGGCTCCAAAGTCCTTCCTTGGAAAAGTCACCTCCAAAGTGGCAAAGAAACATGTGGGCATTACTTGAAATTACTTTTAGTTTGCCTCCCAGAGTAGTTTATTCAAGTCACCAGTTAATCCCATTACTTGTTTCTTGGCCAAATAATAATTAATAGCAAGGCAGTTCCTGCCCCAAACTTTTACAGATAAGTGAGAGGAGATGCCATAAGAGACAAACACTAATTCCTCTTGGTTTTCCCCTTTTCCAGGCACTTTTGGCACCTGCACCAATGCTGATTTATTTTGAGCGGCGTCGCCAACAGATCAGCTTAATTTTTACAGCCAATATTTCTTGCAAATGTGGGATATTCCCCAGGAAACTCTTTTTGCTGATGCTCTGGTGGGAGGGCCAGCACGGCGGAGAGCAGCAGCGTGCCAGGCACCGCAACAACACAAGCGCTGCCAGCACTGACTGTGCAGGGAGCCAGGAGTGTGTCACGGGCAGGGTGTTCCTTCTGTGAGCCATGAGATGGGCACAGGGGGTCTCTGCCACAGCCTTGTCAGCCCCTCAGCCACAGAAGCCCCCTCTGAGGTGAGTGGGAGGCGAGCAGGAGCAGACAGTGCACGCACAGCTCACTGTTGACAGAAGCCCATTTAGGAAACGTGGGGTGTCTCCCCTGCCACTACAGCAGACTGTAAAGTTGCTGGCATCCCAAGAGATCAAACAGCAGCCAGGCAAGAGAGCAAACAGAAGGTGGGAAGGGCCACCAACCCAGGTGATGGATAAAGAGGAAAGGGTTAATGGTTATCCTTGCTTTTGGCACATCTGGCAGCAGAGGAGTGAGGAGCAAGGCTTGCCCAGCATGGTGTGCCAGAGGTGGCCCCGTCAAAACAAGAGCATTGTCAGCCCTGCCAACACTTCCACAGTGCCATGGCACCCTCCCCAATGGCACACAGCATGTGCACAATGGGCAGGGGGACAATGCCCTGTGGCACTGCCAGAGTGGAATTGGTGCTCAGGTTGCTCAGCAGGGCTCCCCAGGAGACCCAGAGGGGTCCCCTACCCCACAGAGCACTGGGGACTGAAAAACACCTGCACTGCATCACTTTCTGTGCTGTCACCTGGAGTTGGGAGACTGGAGTGACCCCAAGGACTTTCCTTCAGAGTATCTCCAGTGCCCCCTCTCCAACACCCCCGACAGCATCACAGCCCAGAGGTCTTCTGCTTCAGTGGGAGGCAAAACCCAAGTCCCAAAGCTCCACAGGGGACCCTATGAGAGGTGCCAGGGAGATGTACACTGCAGAACACCCTAAACAATTGTGACACTCCAGGGTTATATCCCTGAGAGCAGAAAATTAATCTGGCTGGGTCTTACTCTCTGTCTTCCCCTCTGCATGGTACTGGCCTGCCTAGAGAAGGGTCCAGGAGCTCCCAGTCCTGCTTGTACACCCAAAGCCCCTTCCCCTCCTGAAAAGAGGAACTGAAAATGAAATTAAAGCATAATTCAATCCGGAGCAGGTCCAGAGTAAAGTCATCTGCTCTTATCGTGTGCTGGCAGGCTCTTCCCGCTCCGCAACAAACACAATGTTATCAGGGCACAGAGGGCAGATTCGTTTGCACCGGCCGAGCAGGCTGCTGTGTCCGCCCTGCCTGCCCTGGGGTCTGGGGAGCACCGGGATGCACGGCCAAGGACCGGGGCTGCCAGGGGCTCGGGGAGGGAAGCAGCACCCCGGCAGCACCGACAGGGAGCTCAGTCCCAGGACGGGGTACTTTGGCTGGAGGCTGTATCCAGCCTCCCTGCGCAGCTCTTTGGCCAGAGGAGACGGGTCAGGTTGCTCCCAGTGAATGTCAGCACAGAGTGAAGGCTACAGAGGGACAGGGTCCACAAGTGATGTCTTTGTCTACGGGAATATACACGGCCTCATCTTCCGTGGGTGCTGCCCAGCTGCTTGGCCAGGAGGCTGCCAAACTGGCAGATCTTGGCATCCTACCCCCTGGCAAAGCAACCCAGCGGCACCCCCAGACCCCGCACACACTCCCAGCCCCACTGCATCGCCTGGACCGCATCCTGCTTTGATCTCTGCCTGCTGCCTGACTGTGCCCTGGTGGCTGCGGGGCCAGCGCAGCCCTCTCTGTCCTTCTTTATATACCCCTGTTATTTTTAACTCTGCCTACGCAAATCCCGAATCCGGAATGAGCAGCGGCCGGGGGCCAAGGGGAAATGGACATGGTGCAAATTTCCTGCCCTTTTTACCTCTCTTCCTCTATAACATACAGCAACGTTTTTCCTCCACTTCTTAACTTTCACTGGTACAGGAAAGCTGAAAGCTCCAGGCTCTGCATAGAGCCGCAAGGTTCAGCACCGCAGTGGATGGGGTATCCCACTCGGAAGGGACATTGCACTCAGCGTGGTGCCAGGAGATGTCCCTATCCGCAGCACACACCACAGGCTCCGTCAGCAGTGCCACGCACTGGAGACATCCAGACAGCCCTCGCAGCAGCAGCAGCAGCAGCCTCACGTGCAAACATGTGTGCTCACATGCCAGCTCAGGGGCCCATCCTTCCCCCTGGCCCAGCCAAAGCTCTGGCCCCAGCCACAGCAGCTGGGACTGGACCACAGCCATGGAAGCCGTTCCCTTTTGCCACTCACAAAAGTGCTGGACAAGACCTGTCACACCCCAGCAGCTCCAGGAGTAACAGGAAGAATTGCTGTTTTTTGGTTCCTTGTAAGCAACAAGGAGGAGGAGCACAGGATATTCTTCCCAACATCTCTGGTTTAATCTTTTTTTCAAAAAGTCACAACACAGAGTGCCACAGTGAGTTGCACAGGGTACTTTGCAGAGGATATCATGGTATGGCTGCAGTGCCCAGGAGATGGACATGTTAGAACTCTTCTCTCACATGCTGGAGATTAATAGCTGTACATCATGTAAAGGCAATTTGTCTACAAAAGTTCCAAATGACCCAGGTAAACATCTCTGCCATTCTTTTTCGAGCAGTGTCCATCCCTCCTCCCAGCTACACTCTAAGGTATTTATCTCCAGTGAACCTGGATTCACTGAGGCCAGTGCTGATCAGACCTGGTCCACTCAGATACACACCATTTCCCAGGCTGGAGAAAGCCTGGCTAGCCCTGGAACCTGGGCACTGGTGTGGCTGCAGTATCCAGTCACTGCTGGGCCAGTGGGAGAACAATTTTGCAGTGGAAGTTCTGGGATGGGGCTGAGTGAACGGTCTGCACCATGAGTCACTGGCACCCATGGGGACACAGCTCAGTGTGAGGCAGTGGGGGACAGCCCAGGTGACAGCAGAACAAGCAGGGAGCTGGAGAACTCTGTGTGGAAACTGTTTTCCAGGTAATTTGATTTTGTTATTCCTCTCATGCAGCTATCTGTTCAGAGCCACGCTGCCAGTGTAAATCACACACCATAGTGCATTGCATGGAAAACTCATCCTGCCACCATCCCGTGCCCCTGGGACACTGCACCAAAGCCACCACTATGGCACAGGATGCTGGAATCAATCACAGCCAGCCACATGTGGCTGCTGCAGTGGTTTTACAGAAGCAGCCCACAAAAGTGCATCCTCCCACCCGCAACACTCGTGCAGTGTCTGGCAGGATCAGTGGCTATTCTGTGTCAAGAGTCCTCTGCACTGGCATTACACAGGGTGCTTCATTCTGCTCCAGGAAGTGGCATTTAATTACCCAGCCTCCTAGTAGTAAATAGGTTTCCAACACATTACAAAAGGCTGTATTACAATTTTTTTATCCTCAGCCTTGCTCATGCTCTGCACCGGTGAGTTCATCCCCTGGGAATACTGTCTCCAAAACAGATTCACTCCCTTTTTGGAAATAATCAAATGGGAATCCAAGCTGCTAAGCCCAAGCCCAATTCCTCCCTTTGTTCTGGGGCTCTGGCAGTGAAGGGGTTCGGAGCAGGGTAACAGGAACTCGCCTTCTCTTTAATTGACCTCCGATGATGAAACAATCAACCAAATGATTTAGAAATGTGCCTCCAGTGAGATCATCAGGAAAACTTCTCCACGAAGGGGCCTGGGGAAAGGAAGGTGCGGTAATCCACCTGCCCCAGCTGCCTCGGCAGGCCTCGCTGCATGGCACAGCATGGCATGGTGTGTCACAGCCACCCAGCGCCTCTTGGGCTACCTTGCTGTGGCTTCATGCCAGAAGCTGCCTCACTAGGTCCAACATGGGGAAAGAGTACAGCTAGACCTGTCCCTGTGAGGGTATCTGCTCCCATGGGACATCTGTCCTCCTTGTTTCCAGCCCCAGCCCATCCTTAGCTACTGGGCACCCATTTATCCTAAGCCAGCACCAAGTGGTCATGCTGCCTGTCTCCACTCCCACACTCACTGCAAGTGCTGCCACCCCAATGGGCATTTCTAGAACAAGATTCCATGATGTTGTGGCAGAAAAACCCTCCCAGCCCCACAAGCACTGCCTCCCTGGGGATTTCCATCTCTTGCACCCTTTCCCCAGCTTTTTGTAGCCTGGCAGGAGGGCAGCCACCCGGGAAGGGCTGGCATGGCTCCCTGGCCCCAGCTGCGCCACTGGGGCTGCCCCGACTTCCCCAGCCCAGGTCAGTGCACGCTCCAGCTTGGCATGTGGCAGGCACTAATTTTGGCCCAAAGGGTTTCCCTTCAGCAGACTCTGCTGCCAGGATGGTTTTGAAGACAATCTTAGCCAGAGTCTTCCTTCCTCGACTGCCAGCAATCCGGAGCCAGGCTGGTGTGTTTGTGTTGTGTGTACATGTGTGTGTGTATCTCCAAACCGCAACAAATATTTCATATTCGTTTTCTTTCTTTCCCTTTTTTTTTTTTCCCCCTCCAAGCCCTTGGCTGTGGTATTTAAATAGTAGGTGTGGTCCCGGAGCTGTGTGCCAAAACCAACACCAGTTCCAGAGCAGATAACCCTGCGAGCAAACGCAGCAGCGAAACCACACTGAACTTCTGGGAGAGCTGTGCTGGGATGGGCAGTGCTGCTGGGTATGGCCACAGCATGGCCCTGTGGGCAGGCAGGCAGCAAGCGGGCACAGTGGCCACACAGCTCCCCAGCCTGACACAAAAGCTCAGCCAAAGGGGCCAGGTGAAAGGAGGAGATGGTGGAGTCACCATGTCCAGCTGAAGGGCCACGCAGTAGCTGCTCACTGTGTGCAGCCAGGAGCTGTTTGGGATGGACCCAGATGGCCTTTTTGGGTTTGTTTGTTTTTTTATTTTATATAAATCAAGGCAAAAAATGTTACCTAATCATCTATTTTCCATGTTATAAACAATCTAAAATATTTGTTTGTTAAAAAGGCTACTTTTCTCCCCTGAAAATGTAGAGCCTGAGCAAGTGGGAGGAGAAGTCTCTCCAGTGTTTTAAAAACAGTTCGCACAGAAACTTTCTTACGCCCTGATGTTTTTCTCATCCAAGCTGAAAGCCCTGAAATATGGTGAACGTCATGTATTTCAGCATGAGTCACCCAGAGAGAACCAACTGTGTCACCTTCCCTGGCAGTGTTGGCTGTGCCTGTGTGTACTGGGGACAGGGGGGATGGAGGGGACCTCTGGCCGCTCTTCATCCAAGGATGGATAGAGGTAAGTCAGTTCAGGCAGGAGAGCAATGAAGAAGGATTGCTGCATATCCAGAGCTGGAATGCCACCCTCTCTTTCCCTGGGGCAACTGCCGTTTTTGGGGATGGAGAGGGGTTGCCTTGGAGTAGCCATGAAGTTTTGAAGATTCATGGTGTGAGCATAATCCCCAGGAAGTTCACAAACTCATCCACAGAGGAGTGTGCACACAGTGCCGCAGGCAGTCAAGTGAAGGCCATAGCACCCCAACTCCAGCAGAGCTTCTGCCTGGCTGCTGGTGTCCCCCCAGAGCAGCACTCACATCCAAAAAGACAAAGGAAGATCCTTACTACAGCCTTCAATCCCGCAGCTTTCCACAGGCTGGCAGGGCACCAGGTTCCTTGGAGGGTTGGTTCTCATAAGATTTTGCTCCAGATGGGACCTATCTGGCTTCTGCAACCTGTGGAATAGTGGGCCAGTGTCCTGGGACAGAGACTAGGGGAAGCCTGAGCTTTCCCAGGCTTGGCACTCACACCCCACTCTCCTCCTTGCTCCCTGGGTGGCTCTGGTATGGCACATCCTGTTTGCTCCTGCCCTAAGCCAGCACTTTTTGGAAAGTAAGCAGAAGGGGCAATGCCATCCCACAGTTGTGGTCCCAAGCAGAGCTCACTTAGGTGAATGGTCCCTGGAACACTCATCTGCTGAGGACAATGCCAGGAGATGGGGATGCTCCTCTCCAGCTGAAGCCCAACACCCTGCCCA
Source organism: Trochalopteron elliotii (assembly GCA_024734555.1). Classification (NCBI taxonomy): domain Eukaryota; kingdom Metazoa; phylum Chordata; class Aves; order Passeriformes; family Leiothrichidae; genus Trochalopteron; species Trochalopteron elliotii. Next base: position 469,805 of record JANPWX010000010.1, read on the forward strand.
GAGGATGACCGGGGATAAGTGTCCCCTGGCTGGATAGTGCCTGGGGGTGGCCACAGGCTGCTTGTCCCTGAGCTGAGCTGGTGCAGGGCCACGGCCAGGCGTGTGGCAGGCACAGCCAGCACACCTCTCCCTGCCTCGCGGCCCCGCCGCAGCTGCAGCGCTGGAGAGGAGCCGGCCAGGCGTGCAGCACTTCGCCAGCAGCACAAGGTGCACAGTGGGGCGAGGATCCACCCAGCCTGTGGCAGAGTAGGAGGGTCCTTGGCAGACAATGTACTATTTTAAAATCCACAGCCAAGCCGGCTCCTTGCCCGACCTCAGCGCGTGTTCTGGCTACGGGCAAACAGCCTCGGGCCCAAACCCAACCTCTAGTGGCCTCCATTTTCCCTGGCTCCATCTTCCCTGATGTGCCTCAGTCCTGCTCCACCACTGCCTCCCGTGTGTCAGCTCAGTGTGCTGCCCCATGGCCCCCAGGTACCAGTTGGCCCCACTGGCACGTGTCCCAGCGTGGAAAGGAAAATAAAGTTCGGATGTCACCTCCCCAATCAAGAGTGGAAAAATCTTTCCCAAAAAACACCCTTTTAATCCCTCACTGAGAGTAGCCAATGCTGGAGTCCCCAGCCCCGCAGATTCACAGCCAAACAGGGAATTTTCCACCTACATCAAAGCAGAGTCATATGGTTTTACAGGAACTGACATGGAGGTTGTGTCCTGTGCACCTGCCTGCCTGTCTTCTTATTTTGGAAAATTGCAGTGACCACGAGGCACTGTGCAGGACACTGAGGTCCCCTGCTCCACACCATGTTGATTTAGCCCCTCCTGCCTCTGCCAGCACCCTACATGCTGTGAAGTGTAGGGAGCCTGGGGGCTTTCCCAGGAATGATTACCCTAAATCCATCTCCCCTCCCAGACATGTAAAATTAATGAGTCCTGACTGAAGTCATGGCACATGTGACGGTGAAGAGGCTGCTCTGCCTACCCTGGCCCCACTGCTGCTCCGCATGCATGATCCTGCATCCCTCCCTCTGCTCTGAAGGAGAGGATGCTGGGGGGCAGGGGGAGTTTCTGAGGGGCTGAAGTGAGATACTTTGGCACTGTGGAGCTCTCTCCGTGGAGCTCTCTCCATGGAGCTGGGGAACTCCACAGGACTGTTTGTTGGGCTGTTCCTGGGTCAGTGGGCAAGGGATCACATGGGGAGAGCCCAACCCTGCATCCCAGGCTTTCCCCAACACCAAGCCCTTTGCAGAGCCTGCCCTCACAAACTTCAGCCTAGGGGTGGGGGATAGGATCCATGGGTTGGTGGGCAGCTCACCCCCTGCCCAAGGCTGCCACATCCTAGTGGCCCAACGTCACTCTTAGCCCTTGGGTGGACTTAGGAAGCCAAGATGACCCTAAAATTACTTGAACCCGGCTTTGCCCCAGTAAGCCTGCTCCAATTCACTTGGTGCACACGGGGACACAGTGGGCGCAGGGACTTGGGGGTACCTAGCCATGCCTGGTTACCTCCCCCACACCATCTGTGCCCTGGGAAGGAGACTCGCCTCCTCCAGCCCTCCGGTGTGGGTCAGGTGGCTGTACCTTCCCACCGGCCCAATCTGATGCACTTCAAAGCCGGGGCAGGAGCACGGGCCGCCTGCCCTGGGGACATTAGTGTCAGGCAGGGGGACATGCAGGCAGCTCCGGCTGGCGGTGGGAGATTGCTCCGGGAATCTGCACTTCCCGTAAAGAGGCTGATTCCGGGAAGGAACTCCGGACCCGAGTCATCAGTGGGAGCATTACAGGCCACTTCAGCCGTCTTGAACTTTTAGTCTCCAGCCAGGTCTGCTTCCACCGACGGTGATGTGTGAGGATTCTTCTGCCCACCAAGTACACAATTGCAGGGTCATTTGCATCTAAAATGGGAGCTAGGCCCTTTAGCGGCCCGTCTGCTCCTGATAGCGGAGCTGGGAGCCTGCTCGGGCACTAAACCCGCTAATACAATCAGCGGGGCCGGGGCTGTGCACATCAAAGGTCCCCGGCTCCCTTATAGCAGCCTCCCGGCCACAAACCTCCCCTGGGACAGCCTTTCATCACTGCCGGAGTGGTTGTCACCCCTCTCCTGGGGAGCCGTGGCTGGGGGAAGTCCCAGGAACGGGACGATGAAGGGCCATCAGCCCTCCTTGAGTGCAGGATGGGGCCACTGCTGCATCCTTGCCTGCACCCCTCTCATAGAATATAGAATGATGTGGGTTGAAAGGGACCTTAAAGACCATCTAGTTCCAACCCGCCTGCCATGGGCAGAAACACCTTCCACTAGACCACTAAAGCCCCATCCAGCATGGTCCCTCCCCCACTGCTGTAGTTTCCTTCTCTATACGACTTATTTTGTTCCCATTCATGTTGTGGAGGAACATGATCATAGAGAGACTGGGGAAGAGGCCACAGCCCCCACCACTGACCTGAGGGAACCATGGGGCCAGCACAGGACAGGAGCACCCACAAACACTGTGACTCATTAACAGAGTTACTAATAGCATCCGAAAGGAAACTGGCTGAGGCAGCCCTGCCCCGCATTCTCTGCACCAGGGAGTGGCACCATCTTCATCCCACTGCAAGGTGTCCCTAGAGAAAGGACTGGCAGCCCTGGTGCCACATACCGATAAGGAGAGTGCTGTTTGGCATGCATGTAACAGGGTGCTGGATGCTGGAGGTTCAGCTGGGTGGTTCAGCCAGCACCTCAGTGTCCTGGCTGGAGCTGCTACATCCCCCAAGGCGTGCTTGCCGACCAACCAGCATCTCCTCCTCTTGGGAAAGTTCTTTCCTCCTTGTTCATCCTCTGCACCCCCAGGGTCATCACAGAGAACGTTCCCTGGGTGTAGAGAGGACACTGCCCGAGGTGGCATCACACTGCACCTGCAGGCAGGACAAACCTGAGCCATCCCTGAATCCAGAGTCATGCACTGGGTGCTCCCACGCCATGGGCTGGTGGCCCTACTCCTCCTGCTCAGACAGACCCTAGAGCCCCCTTGGATCACTGTATAATCCTTGCCATGGGCAGGTACTGGAGACCATGCGCTCTCTGGATGGGCTCCTGGCTACAGGTCTCCTCGGGTCAATCTACGGCAGGGTCTAGGTCTGTGAAGGAACAGCACAGTGAAGGAACAGCACAGTGGAGGAACAGCACAGTGCTCCTGGAAGGACATGAGGGCACCTACTCAAAGGCACAGGGGTGCTGGCTGAGCTGGCACGGTGCCATGCAGGGCGCTGGCCCACGGCTGCTGGCCAGCAGTCAGTGCTCCTGGCAAACACAGCTGCTTCCCCATCCTTGTCCATACCCGGCTCGTGGCGCCAGAGACCGTTGCCATATGGTGCTGCTGTGTACACAGCGCCTGGGTACACACAGAGTGCCAGGAGTGCTGCCACTGGGGTCTGCCTGCCCTCAGGGGGACGCAGCACCCTCCAAATGGCTGCACCCTTTGGCAAGGAGTGGGGTGGGGGCCCTCAAGTGCCTGTACAAGGGATGGGGCCTCACCACTGGCTGAGCCATGTCTGATCTGGCCTGCTGGGAGACAGGGATGGGCTGCTGGCATGGACAAGAGCTGTGCCCCTACCCCCCCCATGCCGGTGAGGAGCTCCTGGGGAAAAGTGGTCTTTTTTCTTGCCTGTTGGTGGTTTGGTACTCCCAGGGCAACCAGTGGGATGCCAGGTGGCTGCAGCAGTCCCACCCTGGCAGGGAAAGCTGGCAGTGACTCACTACCCTCACCAGCCCTGCCTGCTGGGTGACTCCTCCTGCAACATATCCCATTGCTATTGCCAGCCCCTGCTCCCTCCATGGGCCCAGATCCTTTGCAGGGCTGGGAGGATACTGGCTGGGCTGGCTGCCACCCATGGGGGATATTCCCCTGAGCCTGGGGAACCCCATACCCCATGGCCAAGGCTGCACCATTGACACCCTGTTTCCATGCCCTGGCTTGATGGTGCCAGATCAGGATAAGGGGAAAATAAAGTCATCCTCCACTCCTTTTTCCCTGTTTTCCCACCCTTTCGAGGGGAATCCCCAATCTCTTCCACAGGGTCCCTCCATCCTCCTGCTCCCCCCAGGGAAAGAGGGGGTTCTGTTGGGACTGTTCTGGTCCCCAGAGCAGTACCTGGGGCTGAGCTGGGCCCTACTCAGCCAACACCTCACCCAGGTGCCCCAGGGCTTTCAGGGATGTGCACATCCTGGGGGAAGGATGAAGGAAACATTTTCATGCATCCAGGGAGAAGGAAAGTCATGTTGGGTTGAGTCCCAGTTGTAAGTTGCCATTTTGGGAAAGGGGTTGTGGGCCAGCTTTGGGAGGGGCAGATGGGCCGGGTAGGGGTGAGGCAGTAGGCAGGAGGTGGGGAGGGGAACTGGCTTTGGAACCCTCCCCAGGAGGTTCCATAGGGTTTAGCTCCCTTGCACAGCTGCTGTGGCAGAAAGTGGGTCCTTACAGAGCAACAGTCTCCTGCAGCGTGTGATGTACTCTGGTCTTGCCACATCCAGGGTGGCAGCAAGTCCAAGAGCAGCCCCTGAGTGTGCATGAGGCTTGGCCCCCCACACTGACTGCAGCCTGGGATGATGTCCAGGGTCTGGCAGGAGCAGGCTGGGGGCTGGGGCCAAGCTCTGCCTGACCCAGCTGTCCTGCACAAGTCCTGCAGGCACCCAGCTCCCAGCCAGCACCCACAGCCTGCAGGAGCACTGATGCAAAGGCAAGAAAGCAGAGGCACCAATGCTTTGCTTCTCCCTGCACTCCCATGGCCAAAGATGCATTTCATGAACCAGCGCACGGAGCCAAGGACCCCAAAGCCAGCACTCCAGAGAAGTGTGGGGTGACAGCACAGGTGATGGTTGGGAGCTGCAGAAGACGATGTGGGTGGTGGGAACTGGTGGGGTAGGCAGTGAGAGGTAGGAAGTTGGACCCCAGCTCTGCTGGGTGGTGGTGATGGGGGAGATTACAGAGTGGTTTGCATTTTTGGGGGTCTCCCTGCAGCCCTGCTGGGAGGCTGGGTACAGTGAGGGGAGGGGAAGAGAGATCAAAGAGGTGGGGGAGAGGAGAAGCTCGTGAGTTGTGGGTCATTATCTGCTATTAACATCTGTAATCTCCCAAGAGCAAACTGAGATTTACAGCCTGTTATTAGGCTGTTACTCAACCTGTTGTGCAACAGCTCAATTTAAAAAAAAAAAAAAAAACAAACCAAAAAACCCAACCTGAATGTGATTAATAGCCTGCTAATAAGGGGGAAATCTCTCCTATTTAATTCAAACAGCCTCTGCCTAGGCACTCCAGGAAGGTATGGGCTCTCCGCCCAGTTTCCCAGGCTGGCTGCTAGGCTCCTGCTGGGATTCCCCCGGGAACTGACACTGGATGGAGATCCTGGGAAGATCGGTGGGTGCTGCTCCCCACCACAGATCTGGACTCTGGGTTCCCAAAGACATTGGGGTGCAATTGCCACCTCCTCCCAACACTGCCTCCATGCAAAGGGGGTACCAAATGGTCCCTGGCCATTCTCTGTGGCCACCCTCTGGAAGAGGTGGAAACTCTGAGTCAGCTGAGGTTCTTATCCAAGCATCTCACCTTTTCTTTGGCCATGACTCGCACCTGAGTCACTTTGACCCCACAGCTTCCTGCCCTCCTGCCTTTCACTGCCTGTGGTCCAGAGGGTGCTCTCTGTCCCCAGATGATCCTACCTGCTACAGCTTCACCTCTTGACCCTCACCCCCCTTTTCCAGACATCCAAACCAGTCCTCCTGTAAACACCTCCATGGCCTTGAGACCACTGCACTGGGAGTGCTCCCTGGTTCCTGAACTCCTCTGCTCCTGGGTCTTTGTTTCTTCAAATTGTCCCTTCTCAGGAAAGGAGAAGCAGGCAAGTGTCAGTCACATGGCTGTTCCATCCATGTGAAAAATCCAAATCCAGTCTCTGGACACTATGTGGGCCCCACTGGGACCCCAAGGACTTGTCCCTTGTCCAAGATGGAGTCATCAGCACAGGCTTAAGTAGAAAAGAAGATGCCAACAGACCCACTTACACTTTGCAGCCTGGATTCAGCCCATGCCACTAAGTCAGTGGCTTCACTCTGCTGGCGTTTGACCCAGTGACTGAGCACCATGGTTAATTGGATTGCAGCCGGCCTCATTCCTAGCCCTGCTGCCAGCCCAAGTCCTGCCTGTGATCCTGGGATGCTTCAGCAAAGCCACTGTCTGGGATCCACCTCTCTGCAGCGTTTTTTTCTCCCTGCGGCATTAAATCCCTTGGCCACTTCCCTTTGGACACACACTGGCCCTGCCCAGAGGGACTTGTAAGCTCTACCCTGGGTGAAGAATTTGGCCACCCAGGAGCTGCTGCTTTCTTCATCCCTGGCTGAAGGCAACATCACCTGCAAATGCCGGTGCTTCTGGTCTTTCCAGCAGTAGCTGGTCTCCAGGGCCATTCTTTGCCTGTCCTGGGGTGGTTGGAGGCACCTGGGATCAGAGAACAGCCCATGGCATCTCCAAATGACACCCACAGGGGACTGAAGCATCCCTGGGCAGCTTCTTCCAGCACCTTGATGTCTGTCTGTGAGCAAATACACCTGGGGAGGGCTGGGCTGGAGTCCCACGGGGCATTGTGGACACAGAGAGCATCCATGGGCACCAGGGCAGTGGCACTTCACAGGGGGGAACAAAAACATAGAGCTGGGGTCCCTCTACTCCCCACACCTCACCACCCTGCAAGGCCAGGCAGCATCAGTTCACCCATCCCACGTGCTGGTGGTCACCATTGGAGCAGCCACCCACCACCACCTCCAGCACAGGGCTGCAGTGGGCCGGGGCTCTGTTGGTGGCCCCTGGGCTCCCAGAGCATCCCGTCCAAGTGCTGCTGTGGGACGTGTGGGCAGCCACACTATGCCAGCTTCCCGCAGGCTTGCTCAACAGCGTGGAGGAGGCGAGCTGAGCCCGTCCTCGCGGCCCACACAGGTAATGAGGGCCTGGCGGTGCCTCGTCAGCAGCGCCCTCGCTGCCCTGGCCGTGCATCCATCGCCCGGCGAGGCGCACGCGGCGCTGCAGCCCGGCCGCTGGCAGGCCCAGCCCTGCCTGCTTCTCACGTGGCATTGTGGCCAGGCTGCATTTTCCACATTCTGCCCCACTCTGAGTCATCGACACCTCCGCTGCCAAAACCTGTACCTGTGCCTGGCTGTGCTCGCAGTCTGTGCTGGCTCCAGTGGCCATGCATGGCTCCATGCAAGGGGACGGGCACCTATCCCCAGTGTGTTTGCTCCAGGGCTCTCTCCTCTGCCTCAGAGTTTCCCACCCTTGCCCCCAGGAGAATTGTGCAAATGATCCTGCCTTGCCTTGGGGAAGGAGGTCCTGTGCCCTATGGGGAGCACCCACCTTTGTGCCCTTTGCCCCAAGCATCACAGGGAAGGGGTTTGCATCCTCTGCCACCACTCCCTAACTCGCCAGCTCCAGGCACTGCATCACTAATCTCCTACTGCTTCCTGTCCCGGCTCACCGTGGTGCTTGACTCCTTCGAAGAGTGCAGCAGTACTGCCAGCAACCTCATCCTGCTGGCAGCCAGCCTGCCCCAGCCCCAGCCCCTGCTCAGCTCCATGTGCACTGTCCCTTGTCCCCATCCAGACATGTCATCAGTGCCACCCCCCAGCCCTGGGCCTGGACTGGCATTTACAAAAGTAGCCACGACCAGAGATCAGGCACATAGGAAGCACTTAACTAGGGGCACTGTGTGCTGGCTGTGGGGGTGGGGTGGAGAGGGCAAGATATGTGGGACTCCCACTCACAACCCTCTGGCAGCACCTCGGGATGGCTCACTGTCAGCAAGGGCTGCATGTGCCTCTCTCCTCACCTGTCTCTTCAATCCACTGTGGAGCCTGGCACAAATATGCCAAAAAAAGACCCAGCACCAGGGCGATGTGTGACCCCCAACAGGGACGTGGTTCCACCCCACCGTGGGGCCCTTGGCTCACACCGGTGCCAGTGACTTTGCCAAGCCATGGCTGAGCCCAGGGCAGCGTGGCCACATGGTAAAGGAGTCTGGGTGATCAGCACACCGTAGCACCCCAGCAGCCCCACAGTGAGACAACCCCTGGGGAAGCAGCCAGGAGGGGAATCAGTGTGAGTGTGGATGTACAGGAGCATGGGGATGTGTGGCAGGTGTCTGTGTGGTCTCTGGCTGTCCACACTGGTGGGCCATGCGTTCATATCCCCATGTGATGTGCAGGCACACGCGAGCCCAAACTGAGCCCGTGTGGCCAGGGGCAAGGGAAGGAGTGAGGTGAAGGGGGCTGGTGAGTGGGCACATGGAGGTTTGCACGTGAGGGGCATGGGGAATGTGGGGGGATACACAGTGTGGGGTCTGGGCTCACCCAGGCATGCATGGATATGGTGGGTGTGTATGTGATGTATGCATGTGTAGGGCATGTCTAGACATGTATATACATGTGCAGGGCGTGCATGCGTGTGAGGGGTGCACATGCATTCCCATGGGCACATTTGTGTGGTGCAGATGTGGGGGGCGGGGGGCTACTGATGTATGCACAGCATGTCTGTACAGGTCTGTGGGATATATGTCCATGCATATGCCTCACTCCTGGGGGTTGAGGAGGGGGGGAGTAGGAGCTGTGCGTGTGGGTGGTGTGTGTGTGTGTACAAGGTATGTACACTGCAAGGTGCACATGATGTCAGGTGTGTGTCTGTCCACCCGTGCCACACACAAACACGTGCAAGTGTTCACAGGAGCAACTCCCAGCACTCAGCAGTGCTCCAGGGAGCACTGGCTCATTTGGTGCCAGCAGCCAGCGAGCTCTCGTGCAAGCAGGTGGCTGGGGAACAGCCCTGAGCCCTTCTTGGTGCCTCTCCCCACAGCGGTGGCTCTAAGCCGTGACACAGGGGCCAGGCTGTCTCTTTCCGGCTGTTTCCCAGCCTGTCAGGCCAGTCGTGTCGGGTCTTGCCGCGATTTCCCGGATGGTTGCTTGGCACCTTCCTCTTCCCCATCCGGATGGACAAGTTCCTGGAGCACCAGGCTGGGGCAACACATCTCCTTGGCTCCTGCCCTCCCTTTCTACCTGCGCGTCCTGGCTTCAGAATCCCTCCCCAGTGCTGGCCAGCTCCCTGCCCGGGTGATTTGAGGAGGGTGGTGAGGCAGCGGGGCGGCGAGCGCCGGCTGCGGGCGGGCACTGAGTCACGGCAGGGCGGGAGGCACGGGGACAAAGCTGCCGCCTCTGCCGGGCGGTTGGGGCGGCTGGACTGGCTGGGCCAGTCAGGCTCGGGCGGGCAGCGCGGGCGCCGCTCGTTCGCCGCTGTGGCTGTAGGACGTGCCGGGAGGAGCAGCGCCGGTGGGCACGGGCACCTCCCGGTGCTGGAGCCTGGGGAGAGGTGCCCGGGGTGGGCAGGAGGGCAAGGCCTGCCCGGGGCCGGGAGCTGGGCAGGCAGAGCCGGGCTGGGTTGGCTCTGCTCTCTTTCCCACCGTGCTGGATGGTACCGGCCATATGGGGATGCTCAGCCTTAGGGAGAGGCCGGATCTCGCACTGCTCGTAGAAAATCCCTTCCTTGCCCGGAGCCACTAGCAGTCCCTCTGTGCCGGGGGTAAGGATGCAGTTTTGAGCAGAGGGTGTAGCCATGGCCACAGGCAGGCTTGTGGAAGCCGCTTGCCGTGCTGAGTCCTGCTGTGCCTTGCTGTCCCTGCAGCCTGCCTGGGGTAACTCTCACCGTGCCACCACTCCTACCCTGGCAGCAGGACAGCTCACATGTCTGCTTGCCCATCCCTCCTTCTGCACATGGGAAAACTGAAGCAGAGAGTGTGGCAGAAAAGACATGTTGGGTTAAGCCCCAGAGAAGCTGTGGGCACTGAGCCATCAGCCCTGCCCAACCCCACACACTGCAAGAGCATCCTTTGGGGAGAGCTGGAATGTGCAGCTCAGGTGCTGTGGTAATGCCAGACCCATTTCAGTGTCCCTAACAGCCAGGGGACAGCCCTGGGCACATGCTCCCCAAGCCATGCTAAGCTGCGGTTCTGTGCCCTCCTGGCAACACGGGCTCTTGGCTGAGGCAGGGGAAGTGCAGGCCCTCAAGTATTTGGACCTGTTCCATTTATTCCCACAGCCTGTGATTAGCATTGCTGCCAGGGTCTGTAATTACCCACAGCTCTTCATGGGAGGAGCATGGTCCTGGTGGGACAATCCCCCTGCAGGGAGCCAGAGAGAGCCCCAGGCTAGAAGTCCCCTCTGGTACCCTGCAAGACCCAGGGGCTGCATCCCCATTGAAGGGAAAAAGGGCTTCCTTTATTCCTGGTGTTTCCAGGACCCCCTTGGCTGTGGTGTCCCACCAGCCCCTGCACAGGGCACCAGGGATAGGAGGCAAATGAAGTGGGGATCACTGGCTGAGCCCAAGGAATGGAGGAGTGGGTCTGACCAGCCCCACTGCTGAGTCAGGGTCTCCTCCCTGGCAATCTAGGCCAGATCTAGGAGGGATAGAGCCCCTCAGTGCCCTGAGGGTGGGCCATTGAGCTTCACTCTCCATCCCTAATGAAGTCCTTCCCACCCCTGCCATAGACATCTAGTTAATGAGCCCTGTAGTTCCTTCTGGGAAGGTTCTGGGAACCTTGTCCTTCTGTGGCTGTAACCCTTCCCAGCCTCGGCTCCTGCAGCCTGCCCTGTATCCTCTTCTCCAGAGAGGATTCATCATCCTCTCCTGGCTGGCAACTGGAGGGTGGGGATGCACCAGCCATAGGGACCCAGACTTCAGGGCCATTGACAAGTCTGGGTGCCCTAGCAGAGCCAGGATATGTCCAGCTTGTGGGGTCCCATCCAGCCTCACAAGTACCCTGGGGGATGGCTTGGGGGAGGGCCGTGTTGGAGAGACCCAAAGGACCTTGTGGACCCCACAGGGCAGTAGGGTGGAGGTCCAGTGATGGGGTTGTGGTAAGGGCCAGGTTGCACCCTTAGTGTGTATCTGGGGTGCAGGTCTGCCACCACAGCCAGTGGCAGGGGCCTCCTGTGGTATAAGAAAGCCAAGTGCATTGCCCCAGAAGGGACAGCAGCAATTTTCATCACTGGAGGAACCTATTCCTGAGTGTGTCAGAGCCTGGCACACCTGTGCACAGGGCTGTACATGCCTGGCACATACACACAGAGATGTGCAGATTCCCTGAAGCAGCATGTGGGCAGCACTTGCAACCCCTCTCCTGGCTCTAGTGCCATCAGATCAGTGTTCAGAGCAGGGATGCTGGACATTAAGACCAAAATAAACCCACCATGTTCCTGTTGTCCCCTACATTGTCCCACCAGAGACTTCACCCCATGAGTGATGCTTGCCTGGGGCCAGGACAGGTAGAGCAGGATCCCTGCTCTGGCCTGTCATTTTGTGTCTAATTGGATCCCCTGCTGTTCCCCTTCATCAGGACTGAATGAGGGCTGGCTAATGAGGGGAATGCGATTAGCAGGGCAGGGGGCTGGCTCTGGGCACAGGAGGTTTCCCCGGGCCAGGTAATGACAGGCTTTTGTCCCTTCTGCTCCCACTTCCAACAGAGACAGGGGGATGAGAATGCCCCGGGCAAAGAGTGGGTACCAAAGGGCTGAACTCAGCAAGTCCTGGCTGCTCCCACTCACCTGTAGTGTCCTGCTAAAGGGATGCCTCAGCTACTGGAGCTTGACTGGGACCCATGAGTCCTGGCTCCAGTTCAACTGCCCAGACCCAGTGTGTCAGCTGTGGAGACATCCCAGCACTGTTGGCTCCCACTCCTGTGTATGCTGAGGGTGCTCCCAGGCCTTGGGGGGTGGAGGTGTGGGTCCCCGCTATAAGTTAGGTCACATAGCCAGTGCTTGGTCATACTTCAGCCCTGCTGGGGTCTTGCACCCTGTGAGGCTGCAAGCATGTGGGGAACTCAGGATGGGCATGGCATGCAGAGGCAGGACCCTGCAGTGGGACCCTGGTGCAGCCAGCACATGGGACAGGTGCTGCGCCTGCAACCCAGCAAGCAGGAGAGTGGAGAGGCAGATGGATTGCGTGTGACAGGCCGGGGATAATTCACTGCTCCTGAGGAGAGAAATCTTCCACCTGGAAAGGAATCTGCCCCCCTCCGCCCTCAGTCCAGGAGGTTGCAGGGCCCAGAGGGGCAGGGAGGGGTGTGCAGGTAGGCTGCTGCATTGTGAGCCTGGACAGGCAGGGCAGGCAGCACCCTTCACTGGGCAGGGCACCCTCAGCCCTGCCATATCTGCATGGGTCCCCTCTGCCACACAGATACGAGTCCTGACCCTCTGATGGGATATTGGGAAGGAATCTGGGGTTGATGCCAGCTGCTCACCCACCACATGCAGCTGAACATGCACACCCACCACAGCCAGCACTGCCCCTATGCCGAGTGCACGTGTCGGAGTGATCTGGAGGGTGCTTCCTGATCCCACCAGCTACTGGCCACCAACAGCCTGGAACCAGCAGCTCCTGTCCTGGCATAAGGGTGGGGGCATGATCCTGATGGGGTGCTTAGAGGCCCCAGCAAGGTGCAGTATATGCTCTACTTTGGAAAAAGGCCATGCCAGGCAGTGCTGAGAGGGCTGGGAGCCAGAGCAGGGCTGGAGGGCTCATGGGGAGGGTATGGCCTGCGTGCCCCAGCCCATCACTGCTGTGCTAGGGAAGCTGGCTGCATGGCAGGCCCTGGCATGAAGCAGCGTCTTTGCTGAACACTTCTCGTGTCTTAGCATCTCCCAGGAGAGGCAGCGTGTTCCTCTAAGGGTGTCCTGGCCTTCAGGCTGCTGAGTGCACACAGACAAGTGTGTGTGTGTGTGTGTGTGTGTGTGTGTGTGTGTGTGTGTGTGTGTACACATATGTCTGAGCATGAGCATACTGGCTGTGTACGTGACACATCTTCAGTCAGGGCTAATTAGGTAGTGAGCTGATCAGTAAATGACCCTGAAAGCATTGGCTTTCTCGGGACAGCAAAGGAGACAAATGAGGATCAGTGAAAACACAGGTTCCCCCACAGCATCTCAGCCACACATGAGCCACAAGCAGCCTCATACCAGGGTCTCCTGGGGAGAATTTTCCCCACCTTCAGCCAGGTACATCCATCCCTGTTTTCCTCGTCCCCAGCTCTCTGCCTCACTGGGAAACAGGCTGAGATGATGAGGACAACATTCCAGCAAGGATGCTGGAGCAGGCTGCTAGCATGGGGAAGGCTGGGCCACCCATGGAGGTGGCTTTGTTTGCCCAGAGTGGACAGACACACCGGCGGGACACAGCGACACCCTGCTGAGCTGAGGGCACAGGTGCCTGCCGTGCCAGGCACCCTACCTGCAGTGGGCAGGACTGCAGCAGTGTGAGCAGTCCTCTACCCAGCACTGTCACACTCCCCTGCTGGTCCCCGTGTTGCCTCGCCGTCCTGTCCCACACAAACATTCCCTCACTCCCGGCCATGGTAAATATTGTTGCAGGGCAAACAGTGAATCAGCCCTCTTTGTTCGAGTGCTGCTGGCAGTCCCATCATGTTCAACTGCTGTTTAATGACCCTCCAGTTGTGTACCCTGGAGGTACTCATTAACCTTGGGCTGCAGATGGTGAGGAGGATGGATCTGAGCTAGTCAGGAACAGTTTGACAGTGCTGGGGACCAGCTCTGAGCAAATTCTGGTGACCTTTTACCAGGAGTGGATGTGCCAGAGGTTTCCCCTCACACCTCTGCAAGGTGCGGCCAACCTGCTGACAGCTCAGCATACCCACAGGCTGATGTTCTTATCACAGCCCATGAGTTCTATTTTATTTTCTTTCCTGATTGTCCTTCCCGTTGCTGTTGGTGGAGGAATGGGAAGGGAAAGTGAGAAAGCAGTTGTGTGGTACTTAGTTGGTAGCTGGGGTTAAACCTTGACAACACCCCACAGTACAGTACAATGGGGCTTGACTTGAGCAGCATCCCATTAAGAGCACCCCTCTTCAGCTCAGTCCGTGTTCCTGGCACAGCCATGGGGTGCAAAGAGGATGCTGGCTCTTACAGAGGGATGCTCCAGCCCCTGTGTGCCACAGGAGGGTTTCAGAGGCCTCATGATGGGAGCCGTGGGTAGGAAGACTGTGCAGCACAGCTTGAGCAGGTTGGTGAGGACCATAAAAGTGAACAGTGGGACATCCTGAGACATGCAGCATGCAGGACAGGGGCTGGAAATCAGTAGTCCAGGAACAACTAGGAGAAACATGAGTCCTGAGCCCATGGGAGCCTTCTGCCGCTGCTGAGAAGCTGCTCCTGCCACTCTGCCTGGTCCTCACCTCCCATTCATGTGTTTCTGGCTCTCCCATAACACCTCAAACTCCACCCCACATTGTAATCTGGTTCCTTCTCCCATTGTGGTCCAGGCCTCACCCCTAATGATGGCAGTAGCTCTTGACCCACAGTGGTCCCATGGTGGTCAGTCTCCAGGGGGCAGTGCCAGGACAGCCCAGGAACACTCCATGCACCAGCTCTGGAGCTCAGCCCCAGATGCCTCAGGGTCCCCAGGACTCCAGCACTGATGGCACAGGCCCCTACAGTGGTGCCCACACCAGCAACAGCAGGTGCCAGGATGCCAACTCCAGTCCTCTGTGCCCCCACACAAGCTTGTTCTCAGGGCGCCAGGAAAACAGGGCTGGTGGCAGGTGAAGCACAGGGCTTGGGGCCATCCAGCAAACTGTAGGAGTCAGCATCCCTGCAGGAGCAAGTGCCTGCTGGATCTTTACTGCTGAGGGCCTGGTGGGATCAGAGCAGAGCCATGGTGTGGAGCAGGATCCTGTGACCATGTCCCTGTAGGGCTGTGCAGGACCCAGCTGTGCTGCTGGCAGAGGGGACAGCCTGGGGAGGACCGCAGAGACTGTGCGGTGCCCATCATGTTGGATCAGGGCTGCCAGGAAGGCCCCGATAACATCTAGCCTCTGTTTATTTATGACTGAGCATATTTATACCGCAAAGTCCTTTAAATTTAGCTGGGGACACACCCAGGCACCATCCAGTGCTGACGGCCATGGGGAGCTCCTGGCACAGTCTGAGCTGGCACACCAACTCAGGCAGTGGTTCACCAGCAGCACCAGATGTGCCCTGGAATTGTCACCTCTGGGACTGACATCCTGTGGCGTGTGAGGCACGGGAGCATGGCTGTGGGGACAGCAGCACTTCTCATGAAGACAGGATGCAGCTGCACTCCAGAGGGACAGGGTTTCCAAAGATGATGGCACAGGCTCTGTGCCCGTGCAGTGAGGACCCCAGTGCCACCAGGGCAGGTCCATATCTCCTCTGACACAAACTGACACCTTCCTACCCCTGTGGTCAGTGCCATGTGAGGCTGATTGTTGGGTCAGAAACAATCTTGGGGCTACATCCCGAAACTACAGCCTGGAGCTCAGCCGGGTGGGCTCGGAGCAGCCCAGGGCCCTGGGGCACGCTGTGTCACCCCGGCCCAGCCGGCTGCGCCCCTGCGCTCCTGTCTCTTCGGCCACTGGTGCCGGCCCGGCGGGGCCGTGCGGAGCATCCCCCGCCGCCGCCGCGGTGTCTGCCTCCCTCTGCCGGCAGCGGGACACCCGGCGCTCCCCGCTGCCGCTCCCGCCTGTCAGAGCTCCGGGGTTTGCGCTCCCTCAGCCCCGAGGCAGCGCGGTCCCCTGCCCTCTTTTTCTCCCTCAACCAGCTTTGGGTGAAATGTGGCATTTTTCTCCCACAGTTTCCAGGTGCTCCATGTGTGGCTCTGTCCTCGTTGCTACAGCATGGTCTGGAGACAAATGGTTTGGCATTTCCCCTGCTCTGCAGTGAAGCACAGGGCAGTGTCCAGGCACCCACAGACCGGCTGCCCCTTGTCCCACGTGGACCCTCTGTGCAGTGCCATGGACACTCAGCCGAGCACCCTTTAGCACTTGTAGCTCTGTGCTGTGTGGACGTGCCACCGTGCTCATCTTACCAGACTCCTTGCTGGTTTCCCCAGAGCCCTTAACAAGTTAATTCCTTGTCTTTGAAAGGGACTCAATAGTTTTGGACAGGCGAGGTCGAGTTTACACGAGGTAAAAGCAACGTGCACTAGGATCCCTACCCACTCAGTATTAATCAGATCCCATCTCAAACTCTGCTGGTTCTCCAGGACAAATGCAATGCCCACCAGCCTGTGATTGTCCTTGACAGCTAAGACAGCCAGCCCTGTGTTTTTCCATAAATGTGCTGTACTTCAGTCTACTCTGACACCAAGCCTTTTACCTCCAGCTTGTCCAAAAATCTCTGCCTCACAGATCAAAAGAAGCCCTAAACGATTCTGTCTCTGAGCAGTTGGAGCTTAGGGCTGGCCAGCCTGAATGGTGCCTGCATGCCCATCTCATCCCAGCACCTCACCCCACCCCATGGGGACCATGTACGCACCTGGTCCTCAGGCCTGGGCCATCCTTCTCAGTCTTTTCCAGCTGTCCCCTCTGTCCCTTGCTTCCCTTTCTGCTGCCAAGTCAAATTAACAGCTGCAAAGCTGCACAGTGGAGCTTGCTGGGGTGAGTGTCCCTAGGACAGGCATGGCAGAGCCTGGCCTTGCCTGGAGCTGCTTATCCCTGTCCTCAAACATTCCAGAGCTTGTTTTCAGACTTGGGGACACTCTCAGCAGGGATATCTGGATTTTATCTGCTGTGATATCTGATTTTATCTACTCTCCCTCCCTCCAGCTTTACACGTGGAGCTCGTACAAGCTTTCCACAGGGAGACACGAGCCGTTGTGGTTACAGGGGTGGTGGGTGCTCGGCAGCGCCAGCACACACCAGGCATGGGACACAACCCAGAGGGAGACAACCTTTGTACCTGCCAGCAGCGAGGGCTAAGGGCCCCACGGCGGGCTGTGCCCACCCCTTGTGGGGGACAGTATCCCTGAGAGAGCCGTAGGAGCCAGGCAGGAATCAGGGACCCGCTGCTTGGCTGCGACTGCAGTGAGCAGCAGCTGTCCGCAGAGGGAGCGCGGCTCCTTCCCGGCCCTCCTCCTCCTCCTCCTCCTCCTCGTCCTCCTCCTCCTGCCGGCTGTTCCACTTCAGGGCCCGGCGCCTCTGCCCGTGAGTGTGAGTGCTCAGCCCCCCCAGGTCCCCGGGGTCCCCTGCACGGAACGGGGCGAGCTGGGGACAGGAGGGCAGGGAGGTGACCCCACTGAGCAAGGTTGGGTCCCGCCTGAGCTCTGTTCATGTGGCATGGCTGCCTCCATCTCTCTGGATATGTGCTGGGGAGATTCCCCCCGTCCCAGCATTCAGGTCTGAACATGCCTGCTGGCAGCAGCTGTAGAATTCACTCATCTCTGCCAGCACCAGCATTCTATTTAAAATTACCTGTCCCGAGGTTCATGGGCGTCAACCATGGAGCTCTCCAGCACTCTCATACTCTGGGACTTCCACTCCTAATGCAGTTGGTGTTCTTTTTGCACCCGAATGTGCTGGATTGCCATGATTCCAGTGAGAAAGGCACTCAGATTCTTTAAGTAATATTTAAAATGCTATTTAATAGAGCTCACATTGTGAAGTGACTACTGCAGATAATCTTAGATCCCTTGACATACAAGAACCCCAAGCAGCCCAGCATTGAACAGACCACACACAGAGCACCATGCAGACCCTGTCAGCAGGGAGGGTTATGCCAGTTTAGTCATTTGACCTATTATAGAATTTCCTTAGAAGAAAACAGCTCTATTCAGTATTTTACTGCCAAAAAGAAAGATGCTGATAGGACAACTTCTTGCTGCTGTTTCAGATAAAGGCAGACAGATATGCATGTGGCAGGTACCGGGTATGAGCTCCCTGCAGACTCCTCTGTTACTGGTTGGTTTCTAACCTGGATGAGCTTAGCCTGGAACCAAGGGGTGCCCACAGCATAGGTCTGGGCCTGTGCAGACTTGCTATTCCATAGATCACTAACTCCTACTTCCCAGGACCACAGCAGCACCCTGGCTGTAGTCTGTCAGAGCTGCAGGGGAAAGGGCTGTTTCCTAGGGCTCCTGCCCCAAAGAGGTCATTGTGTCCCTTCTCTATGGGGATGCTTGGCTGATTTCCCTGAAGGGAATTTCAGCAGAAGTCAGAGGGTGGGTGAGGAGAAACGTCATGGACATGCCCCAAAGGGAACTGAAACCCCTGTGTCATGCAGGGTGGAGGACTGCAGGGTAAGCTGGGTGGACACCACCTTGTCCTCCTTGCTGCCCTTGAGGATGCAATGGAGATGGCCTTGTGGCCTCTCTCCAGGGACTTGCACAATGGGCAAATGTCATATGGGGGCAAGTACTGACTGCTGCTTTGCCAGGCTGCTGCAGTCATTGTCCCTTGTCCCTCCACTTGTTCTCTGTGGGAATGCCACTACCCCAGGGATACTGCCCAGCCCAGCCTCAGCAGCTGGTGTGATTTATACCTGGGTCCCTGCCTGCCCACCACTCCTCAGGGATGCAGCACCAGCCCCAGGCAGGGCAGAAATGCCACCCCGTTTTGCCAGGACCCAAAGGGAGAGGAGGGTGCTTGAGGCAAAAGGGGAATGGGATGGGGAAAGGGACGGGGGTTGGGAGATGGGGGGTGTGCACCCTGCAGCAGGTGGCTGGCTGCCAAGTTGCAACAGGAGATGGGAGCATTTCTGTAAGTCCTGCCGAACCTCCGGGCACCAGCAATCCCTGTCTGGGAGGCAGAGGTGGGTTTGACAAGGCCCAGGGCTACAGCCACATACTCTCCCCAGGCAGAGTGCCCAAGGGTGCACCGGGTCATGGCAAGGAGACAGGCCCTGTGGTGATGCTTGTCCCAGGCCAGGGTGCTCTGCAGCCTGTGGGTGGCAGGCTGAGCATTACAGTGATCACTTCCAGCTGGCTCCAGGTCCATGGGACACTGTCATGGGATAGCTTCCAGCGGCCAGGCAATGGGGGACAAGGGACAGCTATTTTGGGCAGCCCAAGGCACCCCAGCTGTCATGCTCTCTGCTGCCCTCGAAGAGGAGGACATGCTTCCCACGAAGGACCCAGCACCCTGTTGCCCCCCATTACTAGGGGAGTGTCACATTCCAGGGACGAGGCAGCCCAGAGCAGGGCTGACCTGGGTGATGCTGAACCCATCCAGATGGCGCTGTGCCTCCCAGACAGGTGCCACCAGGGCAGAGGGAGGAGCAACGGCCTCTGGACCTGAAGCCAAAGTATGAGCTACCAGCAGTGAAATCCTTGTCTGTATCCAGGACTGTCCCCACCGGCCACACGTAACCATGGTATTAAACACAAGCTCTGTGTTGTGAGCTGGGTGCTGAGTGTGCCACCAAAGCTGCAGGGAGGGCACAATGGGGCAGTGTAGGGGCCTGGCTTCAACCCCTGTGGCTGCTGTCCCCTGGGCATCCACACCCACCTTGCTGCCTATCCAAGCCAGAGCTTCCCCCAGGCTGTCTGGTTACTCCGTGAGGGAATTTTCCTAGGTCATTAACAGGCACGCAGGCACGGGAATGGAAAGTCCCCAGGAGTTGTGTCTGCCGGGGATGCAGCTCCCTGTGACCACAAGCAATGATGCCTGTGGCATTTCCTCCCGATGTCACTTGCCTGTCTTGGCACTCGCCCAGGCTGTGGGCACTCAGTGGAAGCCTGGAGAGGGTGTGAGCTGCGGGAAAAGCCTGGGGCAGGGCTGGGGGAGGGGCAGCCCCTGGCACAGCAGGGTCAGGGGTCCCAGGATGCAGAGGGGTGCCAGAGCAGGAGCATGGCATTGCCCTCACAGTATTGCACACATGCCAGATCTATGCTGGGGAGCAAGGCGACTCTCATGAGGTGGCTTCAAATTGCTGGCAAATTAGGGACAGTTTTGGGGGCTTTCCAAGAACTTTGATATTATCATGGGTGCTTTGGGGCAGGAGATGATATGCTGTCATAGAAGGGTTCAGTTCCCCACATGTCAGGCAGGATGGAGATGACATGCCAGAGAGAAAAGAAAGATGGGAAAGCTGGGAGGACGAAACACAAGCTGGTGGCTCTTCTGTGGCACTTCTGCTGCTCCTCTTGCAGCACTCTTCCTGATAATACAGGCCCAGCTATGAAATCCCCAGAATGGGCACAGCCAGCCTGTGTAGGGACTTCTATTCCCATTCTTCCCATCCTGAAGGCAGAGGTTGTTCCCCATCAGCTCACTTCTTTTCCAGGCTCCAGTGCACTGGTGGGAATTTGAGGGACTGGGATGACCGCCACTCCACAGTGTGTGGTCTCCCAGTCTCTGCAGCTCCTCAGGCAGCCTGATGCCCTTTGGGACTGACCTGCAGCCTGGGGAGATGTAAGCTGCCTCCAAGAAGGCTGTTTAAAAGAAAACTGTTTGATTTTGATCCATCATGCCTAAGCTGAACTAAAACCTTCCCCTGCCTCCTACCCCGGGATACACACAAGCACTGGAGCTGTCATTCCAGGAGGGGTGGGTAAGGAGCCCCCAGTTCTGCATGCAGCATTCCACCGTAGGGAGACCTCAAGGCCAGATCCAGACCCAGC
Organism: Trochalopteron elliotii; assembly: GCA_024734555.1. Taxonomy (NCBI): domain Eukaryota; kingdom Metazoa; phylum Chordata; class Aves; order Passeriformes; family Leiothrichidae; genus Trochalopteron; species Trochalopteron elliotii. The sequence goes on from JANPWX010000010.1 coordinate 490,231, forward strand.
AGTCCTGGGGCTCATGGTGCTCAGGAAGTGCTTGGGACACAACCTCAGGGTCTGTCTGGAGAGGTGGAGAGCCAACCTCCATGTCATGCACACAGCAGGGACAGCATTAAGTCCTGCTACATTTGATGCATGCCTGAACTCAAGGACAAGCCCAGGACCACATCAGGGCTTCCACCACTTGGGGATTATCACAGGCCCATGCTGCAGGCCTGGTGCATGGGAAATCTTCAGAGACTGCTGATTTCCACCAGCCCATCCCTCTCGCAGGTGCTGGGAGCTGGCATTTCCTCCCCACCCTTCACCTCTCTGGATCCCTGCCCGCGTTTGGCCATGGTTTCCCAGGCAACAGCACCCGTGGAGATAGGAGAGGAGAGGCTGTGCTGCCTAGGCAGTGGTGCCACCCCCATGTTGACCCATGTCCCCCATGGAGATGGCACTGACGCTGGGAGGTCGCTGCACCTGCCCACAGAGGTGGAAGCTACCAGCCTCACAGATTTGAATGGCACTGGTGTAGGGGTGCTGTGGCCCCACTGTCATGCGAGGATTTGGGGGATATTGTGACACCTGCCAGCCTAGGGAAGGGATAGTGAGAAAGGAAAGAGATGAGTGCTCCAAAATGGGGAATGGGGGGATGATTGCTACCAGATGGGGAGAGAGGGCTGAAGGCGGCACAAGTATAGGCTAGAGTGCCTCTTCTAAACCCATTTGGGACTGCAGCCTCCCACCCCACAGATCACATTTGGCCTCTGCTCCTGCTGCATCTCCGGGAACCAGGAGAGCCCAGGAAAGTTCTGACTGGCGTGGTAGGACTATGACCAAAGCCATGGGTGCACAAAGCAGCTAGGCTCCTGAGAAGGAGGTGTTTGCACCCAGATGTAGGTTGCTAGAAGATGCTGCAGCATCTTGGAGATTGCAGAGGAGAAGGAGCAACCCCTTGCTGACCCACTTGGGGCTGCAGGGCCCCTCGTCCTCTTTCCCCATGTAGAGTGCACAGAGGAGATGCATAGAAAGTGAGAGAGAACCTAAGAAAGGTTTGAAACACGAGTTTCATCCATGGAAACCCATCCCTTAAGGATCAAGTCTGCAACTCCACAGCTGGCAGCTCCTCTCCAAAGTTCAGATCCTGGGGCAAGGGTGTGGGTTGCAGCCACGTTCTGGCTCTGACACAGGACGCTGGGTGTGGAACGCTGGGTTCAGGAAGCCGGGTGTGGGATGCTGGATTCAGGTTCTGGGTGCAGGATTTGGGCTGCAGGCTGGAGCGTGAGGCCACACACAGCCGGGAGTGAGGGTGCTAGTGAGCAACCCGGCTCCTTAAGCAGAGCAGCGTAAGCGCTGGGACGGTGTGGGAGGACCCGAGCACTCGCCAGTTTCGCTGCTGCCTTCCCCTTCCTACTGTGGGAGCTCCCACTCTGGCTTTACCACACTTACAAATCGAAAGTGGTGTCAGTGTATGACTGTGCTCCTATCCTGCAGCCCAGCACGCTGGTGAGACTGCTGCAGTGGGGCCTGGACAGACACACCCGGGGCACCGCCCCATCACTGTCCCCACCTCTACCCCATCCCTGCAGAGGATTTCACTAACCAGGCAGCAACCCTCAGGGACAGCAGGGATTCGTGGAGAGACAGGTAAGGGATGCTTCCCAAGTTGGTTGGAACACTGCGAGATCAGCTCTGGGATGGTGTGCAGGGCTGTGGAGGCAGAAAGGACTCTCAGTGGGTTGTAAGAAGAGCTGTGCTGTTGCTGCACTTGGGGTGCTGGGCTGCACCCCTGCCAAGCTCCCCAAAACAGCTTCTTCCTGAAGATGCAGGGTGCAGTGCCAAGGCCCCAAGGTGCAGGAACTGGAAGGGATTCAGGGAGCAGGGCAGGGTGCTGGAGAGCAGGCACACATCCCAGCACGTGGGAAGCCCATCGGGATGGAGAAGGGAGGGAAGTGAGGCCTCGGCGAGGGGCCAAGCAAGGGGTGGCCCCTGGCGCACTCATCATGCCTTACTGGAAACATCTGGCCTGGGATGTGGGGGCGTGCACTGGCTGCACACCCCCACACACATGTGTGCACAAGTGCATGGCTACGGGGAGACATACACACACATATGTATTTATGGGTACATGTGTATCAGTACATGTACCCACCCCTGTATAGACGCATGTTCACATACCCATACATGTGTACATACGTGCCCACACATGTGCACACACACACACAGAGGCATAAATGTTTACGCACTCATGTAGATGCCCCCAGACATGTGTGTGCACATGGCTGGAAACATGTAATACTACATGTGTACACACCCCTAACCACATAGGGATAAGTGTACAGATTTGCATGCATACATGTGTGTGTACATATGCCAGCAAGCACAGGCATAGACACACAGGTGTGTGACATACACGTGTGCAACAGACATCCAAAAATGCACATATGCACAACTGACAGAGAGACTTCACGCATCTTGGCTGGAGCCTGCGGCCATCCCGCTGCCTGGGATTGCCGTGGCACTGTGCCCTGGCAGCGTGTGCAGGCTGCGTGTGGTGGTTCCTCTGTGTGTGAAAACGCGCGTGTGCAGGGATGTGTGTGCGGGGATGCACGTGTGCCCAGCAGGAGCCTCTGTGTGACCATACGTCCCATGTATGTTGACATGTGCCACATGCCTGTGCAAGCCTGCATATGCCCCTCCACGTCCACATGCCTGTGGGCTGCATGTGGGATACCTGCGGCTATGTGTGCCGAGTATGCCATGTGCACGCCGAAGTGTGCCAAGTGTAGAGCGTACCCGTGCATGCCCATGCGTGCCGCATGCCCGTGCGTGCCGTGTGTACCCGTGTGCCCACGCGCGTGTGTGTCCGTGTGTGT
>JANPWX010000010.1:498085-521309 GCA_024734555.1 Trochalopteron elliotii
GCCAGCGGCATCTACCGTGCTCATGGAGGCTTATCAGCACCTGGCAGACCCCGAGGGGAGTGGCAGCCGTCCGGCCCCTTGAGCACTCCCCCTTCCCAGGGCAGGGGATCAGTTCCAGGTGTGAATTCAGGGCCGCAGAGTGGGCATCTTTTGGCTGGCTGGGGATAGGTGTGTGCTGGGGAGGAGGTCTGGCAACCGAACCTGCACCTCCCACCTTTGAGAGGTCCCTGTGCCGTGCGAGGAGCGAGGCTTGTCGCAGTGATGACATCTCAACTCCCCTGGAAATGCAGCCACTGCTGAGAAGGGCACTGGCAGTGGGGTGCAGCATCTGCAATATCTGCTGGCAGCAGCCTGTCTGCGCTGGATGGGTTGGGGGCTCACACCACAGCCTGTGGATTCCTGCCCCTTATCTATACTGCCCATGCTCCTTCCTTATGTCATAAGGTCTTCTGCTGATTGCTTCAGAGTTATGGCAACCTGTCGATAGGCCCTGGGGTGTTTGACTGCTGCTGGTGCTAGCTGGGGACCCTTGGTGCAAGTCAGGCGTCCTTCTTCAGCCAGCAAGGGTACTGAGTACTGGTGTAGGATTTGCAAACCCCAGTGCTTGTTGCACAGACAAACTGGGGTTTTGCAAGAGCCTCTGTCCCTTCCAGTGAGGTCAGGCCTTAGTGTTCCCCTGGGGCCTCCAGCAGCCCCATGCTGGGGCAGGGGTGAGGGCCGGGGAGACAGATGCCTGTGCCTGTGCACTGTCCAGCAGCACCTGGCACCCGGCAGAGCCCAGCGGCTCGGCCCCCCTGCGCTGCACGTGCATGCGATGCACCGGGGCAGAAGGCAATCGTTTCCCATCTGTGTCCTGCGCGGCAGCTGAGCCCTGCACTGGCCCCGCTCTGCGCCCAGTCCCAGCGCTGTCGTGTGCTGCAGCCACTTCAGCTTCATCTCTCACTGGGGGAGAGCTCAAGGGGCCCCCGCTCCTGCCCGCGGCCCCTGACGCCCACCTGCCGGGGGGCCAGCAGCCAGCTGTCCGCAAGGTCGTCTGTCCACACCGGGTAAATCTTTAACTGCTTCTTGGGAAACACCTGGGAGCCGCCGCTCATGTGGGTGCCAGGGGGTTCAGAGACGCTGCAGGGGCTGGGAGCCAGCAGGAAGAGACCCTGTCAGCAACCCACCCAGCCCCAGGCCCTGCGTCCTCCACCAGGAGTCCTGCTACCCAGCGGGCAGGTAGAGGGGAGCGACTTGTTTGGCATAGCCCCCCCAGTTCCTGGAGGGAGGGGGAGGCCTGCGGTGAGGATGTGCCCACCCCACTAGTCACATCTCTCTTCTCCCCTCTGCCCAGCTTGCTCTGACGGTGGATTGAAGGACACTAGTGCTGGTGCTGCGTGACAGAGAGCGGGCAGGCAAGGGTCCCTGCACTGGGCAGCCGGCACCGTGCTCCAGCTTCCAGCCTCCAGGAATGGCCGATAAGTGCAGTGAGGGGCTGCTGGTAAGTGCAGGGGTGTGGGGGGTGGGCTGGTGTGTGCCACTGCCTCGGGGACCCAGAGAATCTGGTGCAGGGAACAAGACACCAGGGCTCCCACAGGACTTGGTGTGCCCTCCTAGGACCTCCAGTTGTGATTGTGGCACCATAGTGCTCTCCCAGCATGATGATTTTTGGGCTGATGCTCTCTCTCAATGAGACTGTTGCCTGTGGGGCTCTTCGGGTGTGGTGTCTTCTTGTGCCTGGAGATGCTATCACCTGTTTTCAGGCACTCTGCCCAGCTTTATCACCCATCCCAGCTCTGCAGGCAGGCAACTCTACAGCCGGCTGTCGGCAAAGGGTGCAGGTGTTCGTCCAAGCCAGGTGCCCCCAGAGGGGCATTGATTGTGGGTGTTTTTCCTTGCCTTCACCTAGTGGGCTCTCTGGGACTGACCTGGTAGGATGGTGGACTGGCAGAGAAAGGTTTCTCTGGGCACCAGTGTAGTGCCTGGCCTTCCATCCTCACGAGCAGTGTGTTGCAGTGTGCTGTGAGCTGCCTTGCGCTTGCCTGCGTCAGGGGTGGCTTTGGTGTTCCAGGCAGATGTGGGATGTGTCCACTGCGTGTCTTTGTTGGAAGGCTGCGATGGCCCCATGCTTGTGGCAACTCAGGTTCCTGTGACAGGCTGCTGTGCTGCCTTGGGCAGGTGAGCCCCCAGGCTGGGCTTGGCTTTTTCCCTTTTTCCCAAAGGATAGGAACTGAATGCTGAGATTGACACGGTCACTGGGCCCTCCCCTTCCTAGGGGGCTTCCTGAAATAGCTGCACACTCCAGCTGGAGGGCTGGGAGCCAGGGTTTGCCTGGGAAGCCAAGAGCCAGGGGAGCGGCATGCTCCAGCAAGTGCTTCCAGCGCGCCCGTGTGCATGCAGTTCTTCTGCTTGTGTGTCCCAGCATGGCCCTGCCGGCTGTGCCCAGCACCCATCCCTCCCCCAACAGGGAAGGGGCTGTGGCAGCTGGCGAGATAGGAAGGCAGATTTCCTCTGGAGAAGCTCTGGGCTGGTAACAGGGAGGTGCTGAGAATATATCTGGGCACTGTCAGGGGTCTGTCATGGGGACACACTTCTGCAAATGGCACTTGCTGTGACTCCATGCTGTCAATGTTTTCTTGTTATGACTAGAGCAGTCAGCATTGCACTGGGGGCTGAGCCTGACACCCATGTCAGGGAGCCAGACGTTGGAGTGCCCACCCACTCCCCATAAATCTTTAACCCGCTTCTCAGAAGTACCTGACCGGCCCACCCCAGGGCCAGGATGTCAGATGCAACAGGGTCTGACACGTGCTGTGTTGGCCACCCTGGCTTTCAGACCTCTTCCTGGGCCTCCCCTGTTTGCAGGGTGTGAGGATAACCCTGCACAGGGCATTGCTGCTATTGGGTCTTTGGGGAGAAGAGTAGGTCCCTGTGAAAGCGTGGCTGCTCCTGAAGCATCCCCATTCCTGCATCCTGTGAGCCCCAGGAGGAACTGCAATGGGCCAGGTTCTGACTACTGAGCTGCCTGAGTCCCTGGGAAAAGAACATAATCTTCTTGGCCTGCCTCCAGGGCCCTGCCAATGACCTCGTAAAGTTTGGTCCTTGGCTGTCCTCTCATCCCTGCCTGTAGGTGCAGCTCCCAACCCCACCACCCCCAGTCCAGCCAGGCTCTCACCATGCAACCCCTGCCCAGCATTATGTGCAGTGTCTGGGGCTGAACAAGTTTACAGTGCCTGCTGTGCCCCACCTGGGGAGGGACAGGGGTGATGGAGGCAGTAGGTGGGTGATGTGTGTCTGTGCCTCAGTTTCCCCCACCTGTCACCTGGGGCATGGAGAACAAGGGTGATGTGTACTGCTTTTGCGGGATCTGTGTTTTTGGGTGCCCCTGTGAAGCTCTGAATGCTTACTCCAAAACAGGAGGCAGTTGAGAGGGGCCATTCCTGCCCTACTTCTCTCTAGCCCCAGAAATGCTCTGAGTGCAGATACCCAATGGAGTGCAGGACAGCTCCAGGGGCTGGGTCAGTCCCTGTGTAGCTGGGCAGAGGGGATCCCTGTGAGCCACAGGGGAGGGTCTGACTGCCTCTCCCTCCCAGGCCTTTAAGGACATTTTGTTTTGTTGTCCTTGGGGTGCTTTGTTCAGACTCCAACATTGCCAGTGACTCCTGACTCCCAGGGCTGCCTTGCTGGCACGGCCAGGCAGTCTTTGGCTGCAGCTTGCCCAGCTCAGGTAGGTTCCTGCTGTCATCCAAGACCACCCTGACTACACACTGGGGTACTGCCCCTAGTGCACTGCAGGCCGGGTAAGGGCTGGGGGGTCCCTGCCTGTTCCAGACACCCCCAGCAGCGCAGTGCCACTGACCAGCGGCAGAAGCTGCGGAAGTGGCTTTTGGCTGCGGGAGCCCTTCCCGGAATACCAAGGGGCAGTGATGGGGGGGCTGGCGGGGGATTTTTCTGCCTGAACGCCCCGGGAGAATCATGTCTGCCCTGGTAGAATGGGGCCAGAGAAAGGCAGCCCTGTTGGGAAGCACTGAGCTAGGGGATAGTGGCACTGGGACAGGTCCCTGGGCATCATTCCTACCCCAGTCACCCTGCAGCCCTGTCAGGGGGCTGGAAGACCTATGGACCACCCCCCATGCACCCATCACCCCTGTCTCTCTAGTTCAGTCCCAGCACCATGAGCCAGCCAGGCTGGGGACCAGAATGCCAGGGTAGGTGAGGGTCCTACTGCAGGCCCTTTCTTTCTAGCCGTGTGCCTCCATGCAGCTGGCCGTCCCCTCTGGCTGTCCCCTCTCCTGGCTGGGCTGCCGGGGAAGTGGCACTTTGCTCTCACAAGGCAAGGTTGGCAGAGAGTCTGGCATCTGTAGGACAGGACAGTGGGTATTGCTGTGCTGTGCTCAGGCTGCTCTAAGGGGCAGGGGGTGCAATGTGCCCAGGGCAAGACATGGTGGTGACACACAGGTGGCCCAGGCAAAGCATTGAGCTGAACTGGGTTGTGGAGGGATGCCCACAAGGTGCCCACACACCTTGCAGGGTGTCTGGGCACAGAGCTGCCTGGCTGCATGTACAGCAGGGCTTGGCTTGGGTCACTGGGGCTGGCAAAGCATGCAGTGGCTCAGGTGGCACAGTTGGGTGCTGCCATCCCATGGGTGGGACATGTCCCACGCTACTGGGTGGCTGGTGCAGGAGGGGACAGGGACAAGCACTGGGTGCTGGCGTGTGGGAGGTTGAGTGCCCACCCCGCACACGTGTGCTGTTCACGTGTGTGCCCACAGCCGCTGCTGCCCGGACCCCAGATGGTCGCCCGAAAGCGCTGGCCCGTCCCCCCGCCCTCCGTGCACCATCATGCATCGCTGGCGCCTTGGCCACACTCCCCAGCCGGGACACAGGGCTGGGAGCAGCTGGGGCACCCTGAGCCTGGCTGCAGGGCACCCTCTGCCTGGCCTCCTATGGGACACACTGCCCCACCAGGGTCCCACCTCGCGCTGGCAAAGGGGTGAGCAGGGAGGCTGTGGGGTGCCTGGGCAGTGAAGGGGTCGTGGCACAGCCCTCCTGCCAGCCAGATGGTCCCCCTTGGGGCAGTGACCTTGTAAGGGTTGCCATGGAGGCCCCATGATGTCACCAATAGTATGACGTGAATATAGTTGAGTGAAGTAGCATGGCACCAGGCTGGGGATGAGCCAGCAGAAAGGCTTGTCCCTGTGCCCCTATCCCCAAGCAGGGCCATGCCCTGTTCCTGCAGCCCGTGAATGCCCAGGGTTGGGATTGGGCATGCAGGGCTAAGCTGCTGCATGGATGATGGGTGTAGAGGCAGGAATACAAGTGTGGGGCTCAGGATGTTGAGGCATGGAAATAGGGAGCTCTGAGGGAATGTCATCTTCTGCTATGCTCCAAGAGCAGCTCCTGGCCCTGACCAGACGGGCAGCGGTGCCCGCAGGGAGGGCAGTGCTGCCCACTGGAGCGTGCAGGGCTGTGAGCAGCTGGACCCCACTAATGAGGCCTCATTAAGTGGGACAGGGCTGAGCACGCTGTGCAGCCTGCTCTGCCTTGCCCTGCCTACGCGAGCCAGGGAGGGCACCTGGCTCGTGGGGGTACAGCTCGTGGGGGGTAGCAGAGGCACGGCAGTGCCTGCGGGGTGGGCCAGGCAGGCATGGTACCAGGGCAGGTGGCGTGGTGGGGTGCCGGTGCTGCATCAGGGCGGGTGACAGGGGGCCGAGCCTGGCTGGGAGGCAAGTGGAGAGCAGTGCCAAGCGCTGGAGGCAGCGGGCGGGGGAAGGCGGGAGGGCGGGCGGCTGCTGCTGCGCCGGAGCCCGAGGTGCCAATGAAGCTGGGGACTCACGGAGCCGTCCAGCCTGGGCCCCCGGATGGCAGCTGCGAGCAGCCAGGCCCCCTCGGACCCTCTCAGCAGGTCAGTGGGCAGGTGAGAGCAGGGTCTGGGGGGCAGAGTGGGGGGTGGGCCAAGCGGAATGGTGACCATGCCAGTGCTGTTCCCCCACCACTCATGGGTCTCCAAAACCCTTTGTACTGTCTTCGGGGTGGTGGCTCTGCAGGGCTGAGTTACAGGTGTAGATTTGTGCCATGGCATGCTGGAGAGGTACCCCAAGCCCCACAGCCGTTGATGTGGTGGGGTGCTCCAGGGAGGGAGGGCAGAGCATGGCACCAAACCTCTCCATGGCCTCAGTTGTGTTGGGAGCAACAAGAGATTGCCTTACAGTTGTGTGTTTGTTATCCCTGGAATCTACCAATTTTGCAGAAGAGGTGCACAGCACCTGGGTTGCAACTCAGTGCTGCAAGGGCAGAGTATAGCAAAAGTCCTCCTTCTCCCCCCCTCCCCTCTTCCCTTTCATGGGCATCAGTGAGCAATGTCAAAGTTTGCCCCGGGCACCCCAGGGCAGTCTTGGTAGCTCACAGAGCATGCTCAGGGCTGTCACTGGGGCTGGACAGCCTTCTGCAATGAGGGGTGGTGAAGGCTGTGTAATATGCCTGTGGGAGGTCCTGGGGTTTGGCTGTGCCCCTCATCACTGCATTACCCCTACACTGGGACTGGGCACCAGAGAGGATAGGGAGAGTTAGGATGTGCTGGTGAGACTGGCAGAGTCAGGATGCGCAGGGCACAGCAACCTCTGATGCAGGGATGACAGTTGTGGATTCATTACCCCAAGTACCAGGGACAAGGAGTGCAGGGCCTGATTATAGGACCCCCAGCACTCAGGATCAGCAGACAGTCAGCAAGGGCACCCAGGACACCCCCTCTCCGAGTGACCCTATCCCTCCATCCCTTGGGACCCCACCTCAGGCTGCGCTTCATCTGCCTCCAACATCTGCCCACTTTCTTGCCCTTGAAGAGCCACTGTTGTGGAAAATGATATTACTAGCGTAGTTTTCTCTCTTCCTGCCTAAAACAGCCATGAGTTTGTTGCTATTGCCATGGCAGTGAGCAATGACATCAGGCTGATGACATCAGGGGTACTGGTACCCTCTTGCTGGCATTTCAGGAGCAGCCGTGACAGCCCCTGAGTTAAAAGTTGGATGGAGAAATTGGGGGTCCCTCACTGGTTCATGGGGGCTGGATAAGGTTTGTGCCCAACAGAGTGCCTCTGCTGGGCTGGCATACCCCCATGCAGACAGTTTGAATGGGGAAAAAAAGAGGAGGGGGTTCATGCTGGAGATGCCTCCCATGGCAACATCCCCTTCCAGTATCGGCCTTGCCACCATCACAAGCTTACCAGCCATAAATCAGGGCCCCTTAGGGAAGTGGGGGGCATCCGGGCACCCCAGCCAAGTTGTCATTGTGTGAGGCGATGCTGCTTAGCATGAGAAAGACTGTGGTGCCAGGCAGGGTGATGGATGATGCCCGCTTTGCTGGGCTGGGGAAGTTTTGGCTGTGGTGTATGGGGGGTTCCCCGGGGAAGGGGGAGGAAGGATGCCCTGGGCACCCCGAACGTCCCCTTTTGGGATGCTTTGGATATTCCCTTTTGGAATTTCCCTTCTGGAGACATTTGGGGTGCTTGTGGCATCCTTCCTTCTCCCTGAAGTTATCACTCAAGCCAGGCATCCTTTGAAGCTGCATTGGATTACATGCATGGAAAATCTGGGGCCTGGGAGCAGGACCTGGTCTCCCCAGAGACTGCACTTTTGCTGGATGGCAGCTCTCCCTTTGCATTCCAGCTCTGTCCCCCTTCTCCACCCGGGAAGGGGGGAGTTTCATCTTCCCAGATGTCTGGGTTCTCTCTATCCACCCCCTTCTTTTACCATGTGGGGTTGGGAGGGTAATTAATGAGTGTAAAGGACAGGGTGACCTTCCTAGATTTGGGGAGGGGGGGGTTGTAGCGAGCTGATGGGTGAGCATGCGTTTGCTCACGTGTGCTCACTTGTGCATGCATGGACACATGTGGCTGCCCCCTTATTGGGGACAAGTGCACCAAAGCCCAGTGCTGCAGGAAAAGAGGAGGGAGCAGCACAGGCCTGGTGGTTTCATTGCACTGATGCCAAGCAACTCAAATTTGGGGTGCTCCAAGAGCCTTGGGAGTGAAGCCATGGTCACCTGAGCAGAGCGATGGCTTGGAACGGGGATGAGGTCCCCTGTGGGCACCAGGGATCCTGGCTGAGCCAGTGCCATGTAGTGTATCTGGTCCCCTCACCAGACCCTTTGTCAGGGAGGCTGGAGCATTGCCCCCACTCCTGCTGGCTGTACTGCTCATTAGGAGCCTCGTTAGTGCGAGCAGCTTAATCAGAGGCTTCCTGATGGGATCAGTCTGCTCGAATGGGCAGTGTGCCCTGGCATGGGGACAGGACACTGTCCTGTCCCCCACTTTGGGGACGCCTGAGTCCTGCTCTTGCACAGCACCCCACAAAGAGAACCTCTGCTGGGAGGGAGGTCCCCCAGCACCCAGAGCTGTCGTGAGCTTGTTTCTGACGGACCCTTGGCTCACAGGGTCAGGTGGGGGCACTCCGGTTCCCTGGCTGGGCACAGCAGCGTGTTGCCTCTATAGCCCTGCCTGAAGTGCACTCCGATCCCCCCTCGCCCCTGTCCTGCAGCCCCGCTCCCCTGCAGCCCCCCCGCAGCCCGCGGCGCGTGCGGGCCCCGCTCGCAGCAGATGGCTTTGTTTGGCAGCGCGGTGCTGGAGTCGCTGGGCATCACGTCCCGGCTGTGCCGGCCCTAATCAAATGATACGGTTAGGTGCACCGCGCCTGCTGCCTGCGCCCCGCCGGCGTGAGCAGATACAAAGTGACGGCTCCCATTTGTGGCCCACTCACTGCCGCCGTCAGGCGTTGTGGGGGGCACACGGAGATGGGGGGCAGCTGCGGGAGAGGTGTGAGGTGGGCATGGGTGCTAGGGTGTTCGTGGTGGTGAGACCAGCACTGTGGAGTTCCAACAGGCTCCTAGGGCTGCTGGCACCCTGTGCTGCTCCTGTAGGGGTATGGGTGCTGTGGGACTATGGACTGGCGACCAGCACCCTCACCCCATGCACCCATCCATCAGCTGGCCTCAGGTGGGGAGGGTGGGGCTTGGGGCACCCCTGCACTGTGAAATGCCATATAGCCTCAACCTAACCTGCTAGAGCTCCACAGCATCCATGCAGGACATTAGTATGACCCCAGAGCTGTGCTGGGACAGAGCCATGGGGTGATGGGTGCCATCCCTGCTGGGGTGACAGGCACTCATTTCCTTTGTTGTCCTCCTTGGTGTGAGCTCACATTGTGTGGCAGTCTGCACAAAGCGCCCCTTCTTGCCCCCTTCTGCCTTCCTGCCCCCACCAGTCCCCTCCAGTGAGAAACAACTGAGAACTGGGTCTGTCCATGCAGGGGCCCCAACTGCATGGGACCCCCTGTGAGCTGCCCCAGGCATGGTGCCCTTGCTTAGTGCTGAGCTGGCAGCAGGACCCTGGCTGAAGCAGGGTGCTTTTTTTGGGGGGGTACTCAGGCCCCTGCCAGCTCTAGTCACTGCACCTCACTTCCCATGGAGAGGGGCTTGTGCTTCAACCCAGGGGTCCCACAGTTTTCCCCCCCAGTCGTGGGCAGTGGCCACCCAGCAGGACCTCTCTCGCTGGGCACAGGGTAGGGGGGGCATGAGAACAGAGGCCCCTTTGTGCTCTGGCGCCTGGACCTGCTTTGTATGAGTTGCAGGCTCTCCCTTTGCTGCAGTCGGGCTCTGGGCAGAGCCATTGACTGGGGGGGGGGCCAACACCATGCCCTCCCCCTCCTTGGCACTGTCTGTGTGCGGCGGGGGCAGGCAGGGGGGCGGGATGGGGAAGGATGCCGGGGACCTCCCAGTCCCACTTGGCGGCTGTCACCCTTCCAACGGGGCCAGCAGGGGGGTCCCCAATTGACACATCCTACGGCATCTCTCTGCAGAACGGCGCCGTGCCCGGGGAGCAGGGCAAGCAGGAGAAGAGCGTCAAGCGTGGCAACTGGGGCAACCAGATCGAGTTTGTGCTGACCAGCGTGGGCTATGCTGTGGGCCTTGGCAACGTCTGGCGCTTCCCATACCTCTGCTACCGCAATGGGGGAGGTGGGTGTGAGGGGGCCAGGGGAGTGGGGTTCCTCTGTGCAGGTGTGGGGGTGTGCACCCCAGCCCTGCATGGTATTTCTTGGGGTGGTGCAGGGCATGGGAAGCACAGCCATGCCTGGGGTTACTGCTCACTCATCCTCTGGTTCCTGCCCACCAGGTGCCTTCATGTTCCCCTACTTCATCATGCTCGTGTTCTGCGGCATTCCCCTCTTCTTCATGGAACTCTCCTTTGGGCAGTTTGCTAGCCAGGGCTGCCTTGGCGTCTGGAGGGTCAGCCCCATGTTCAAAGGTAAGGAGCTGCCTGTCCATACTGGCACAGGCCAGCATGGGACACCTGCTGTCATAGTGCCTGGCAGCTGGTGTGACCCTCACACACCATGGGGTGCATGCACACCTCTGGCACACCACGTGGCCCAGTGCAGGCACCTGCAGCTCGTGCAGTCCTGCACACGCGTGCTCTGCGCAGGGATCATGGTCTGCATTGCACTGGTCCCTTGTGCACATGCCCACCCTGGCTACACTGCCCTGCACAGCCTGCCTGGCATCCCTTGCACGCATTACACGTGCCCCTGTGCACACGCGTCACATCTCCTGTGCAAACCCCCGCCCTGCCCTGGCATCCACTGCAGGCATTACCCACACATCCCTGCATATGCCACGCGTGTCCCCAGCGCATCACTCTTGGAGAGGCCACTCAGGTCCCCTGAACACACTGTGGCATGTCCAGCTGTGGGCATGCTTCTGCAGTCGTCTCCCTGGATCATAGGTAGCTGGTGTTGTGCCCACGTGCTTGCCCTGCTGTAGCTGGACCCTGCTCCAGGTGCATCTCCTGGCTTACCAGTGTGCTCCCATGCTGCTGGCTCCTCTGGCCCACACCTGCAGGCTGCCTGCCAGGTGACATGCCCACAATGTCATGTCTGAGCACAAGCAGCTCGTGCACACACTCTTGTGTGCTCTGCACAGTGGCATGCTGAATCTGGGGTGCACTTCCCTGTGCTCATGTGGCTTGTCATATGCCACCAGATAACTGCAGGCCTGAAATCACTGTAGCCAGGAGTGACCCTCATGCAGTTGTTCTCTCAGGCTGCAGACCCCAAGGGTTTGCCTGCAGCCTGTGTGCATTACCGTGTGTCCATGGGGGCCCTCACCACCACTAGGCTTGTTTGGAGGTAGAGGATCTCATGCACAGTGCTCCTCACACCCGTGCCAAAGCCAGGCACTGAGCCGCAGCATGGCTGCAAGGCTGCTGACAGCATCGCATGCAGCCCACTGTTCCCATGCCACAACCCCTGGTGCTGTGCCCCGTGCCGTGCCGCCGCACCCTGCCGCTCACCCCTCCCCGGTGCTGTTCCCAGGCGTGGGCTACGGGATGATGGTGGTGTCCACATACATCGGGATCTACTACAACGTGGTGATCTGTATTGCCTTCTACTACTTCTTTGTGTCCATGACGCGCGTGCTGCCCTGGACGTACTGCAGCAACCCCTGGAACACGCCCGACTGCGTGGGGGTGCTGGACGGGAACCTCTCCAGCCGCGTTGCCCTCAACATCACCCAGCTCCTCAACACCACCCAGAAGCGCACCAGCCCCAGTGAGGAGTACTGGAGGTACCGGGGCCTGGGGTCAGGGATAGGGGAGGTGATGATGGTTGGGCCCCACTGACACTGCTGCCCCCTCCCCATACAGGAGGTATGTGCTGAACCTGTCGGATGACATCGGGAACCTGGGCGAGGTGCGGCTGCCCCTACTGGGCTGCCTTGGTGTCTCCTGGGTCGTAGTCTTCCTCTGCCTCATCAAGGGCGTGAAATCCTCGGGAAAGGTACCTGTGTGCGCCCTCTCCAGGCCACTCCCTGTGGGTGTGGACATGCTTTCAGGATAGATGGCCATGTTCCCTCTAGGCATAGCCCCTCCCCTACTGGGAATGAGCCTCCCTTTGTGACCATGTCCCCATCCCTTCTGGGCACAGCTCCTCCTCTTTGTCCCCACCCTCTGTATGCTCCTCCCATTCTGGGAAAGGCCACACTGCTGTGACTGGGTCACATCCCTTCTGGACACTGCTCCTCCTCCCATGTGGCCATGGTCCCATCTCCTTGACAATAGTCCCTTCTCTGGACCATACCCTCTCCTCTGGTCTGTCACTCCACTTTCTGGACCCTAACCCCAGCTCATAGCCACACTTTAGCTGCACTTGCCTGTGTCCCCACCCCTGCCCCCACCTCACTGAGGTGCTGCCCCACAGGTGGTGTATTTCACGGCCACCTTCCCCTATGTGGTGCTCACCATCCTCTTTGTGCGTGGCATCACGCTGGAGGGGGCCGTCACTGGCATCATGTACTACCTGACACCGCAGTGGGACAAGATCCTCAATGCCAAGGTAAGCAGGGACAAAGGGTGGCAGGCAGCCAGGGCTGAGATGGGCTGGGGGCACAGCATTGACCATCCCACTGCCACAGGTGTGGGGTGATGCGGCCTCACAGATCTTCTATTCACTGGGCTGTGCCTGGGGCGGGCTCATCACCATGGCCTCCTACAACAAATTCCACAACAACTGCTACCGGTGAGTGTCCGACCACAGTCCCCCAGCCCTGCCACTGCCCTCGTGTCCACTGCTGGTCCTGACTCCTCTTCCCATAGGGACAGCATCATCATCAGCATCACCAACTGTGCTACCAGCGTCTATGCTGGCTTCGTCATCTTCTCCATCCTGGGCTTCATGGCCAACCACCTGGGTGTGGATGTCTCCAAGGTGGCAGACCACGGACCGGGCCTGGCCTTTGTTGCTTACCCTGAGGCCCTCACCTTGCTCCCCATCTCGCCACTGTGGTCCATTCTCTTCTTCTTTATGCTCATCCTCCTGGGGCTGGGTACACAGGTAGGTTGTGGTGGGACCAGCATGTTCAAATGGGGTGGCATGGTGGGGCCAGGGTGGTGACATGCTGCCCCCTCTGCCCCCTATGTAGTTCTGCCTGCTGGAGACTCTGGTCACAGCCATTGTGGATGAGGTGGGCAATGAGTGGATCATCCGCAAAAAGACCTTTGTAACGCTGGGAGTGGCTGTGGCTGGCTTCCTGCTGGGCGTCCCGCTCACCACACAGGTAGGTGACCACAGGACTGTTGTCACGGGGTGCCATTGCCATGGTCACCTTCATTAGCCACATCCACTTTGTTGCTACCGTGATGATAGTAACAGCCAGGGCCTGGTCTTGTCACACCAACACTGGGGACAGTACCCAGAATTAAGCATTTCCATGCTGACTCTGGCATCAGGCATTGCCATGCCAGCTGTGGTGGTGGTATCTGAGCTGCGTGTTGCTGGCACAGTCAGCATGGCTGTGCTGTTGCCCTGCCAGCAGCAGTGGTACCGCAGGGACAGCTATCAATGCGTCTGTCTTCCAGGCGGGCATCTACTGGCTCCTGCTGATGGACAACTACGCTGCCAGCTTCTCCCTGGTGGTCATCTCCTGCATCATGTGTGTGGCCATCATGTACATCTATGGTAGGTGCAGCTGCCTGCAGCCAATTGGATGGTAGGGCTGACCCAACCAGCCAATGGGGAAGGGTTTGCCCCAACATCTGGCCAATCAACAGTTTAGTGTGTGCTACTTGGGGAGGCTGTTGCCCAATCGGGAGCTGCGGCCTGGGGAGGCTCGTGGGTCCCACCGCGACGGCACTGGGGCTGGAGCTGGGTGGGTGATACTTAGGTCACTTTTCTCCCCAGGGCACCGCAACTACTTCAAGGACATTGAGATGATGCTGGGCTTTCCTCCCCCACTCTTCTTCCAGATCTGCTGGCGCTTCATCTCACCTGCCATCATATTTGTGAGCATCGCAACTGTGGGGCATTGGGCTGCGGGAGGAGTGAGTGAGGAGCTCACCTGGGTGAGGAGCTCAGGGAAGGGCAGAGCGGGGAAGTTGTGGGGGCACAGAGCAAGCTGGCTGCTCGCCACTGGCTGATCCTGCCTTTCCCTTCCCAGTTCATCCTGGTCTTCACAGTGATCCAGTACCGGCCCATCTCCTACAATGAGTATATCTACCCTACCTGGGCCATCAGCATCGGCTTCCTCATGGCACTCTCTTCTGTCATCTGCATCCCTATCTACGCCATCTACAAAGTGTGCCGTTCTGAGGGGGACACACTGCTAGAGGTAGGTGGCCAGGGGCTACACCCCTTTATCTACATCCCACCTGGGGCTGCCATCAAGGCTATCCCTGACCTTACTGGAGCTGTCAGCAGTGGCTGTGTGCAGGCAGCATGCATTGGGCACCACATGTCTGTGCACTCCTGGAAGCTGCTGGCATGTTGGTGCAGACTGGGGCAGGGGAGGATGGCGGGTGCTAATCTTGTCTCCATCCTCTCCCTTTCTAGCGCTTGAAAAATGCTACCAAGGCAAGCAAGGACTGGGGCCCAGCGCTGCCAGAGCACCGCAGTGGGCGCTACGCCCCGGCGTTCAGCCCTTCCACCGAGTCCCACCTGGAGGTGCAGCCCCTGCAGCCAGAGAAGGGCCAGAATGAAGCAGCAGCTGCATCCCCCTTGCAGGGCAGCAATGGCTCAGCCCACAGCCAGGACTCCAGACTGTGACCCCCCACAATCTCCGCACCCCCTCTAACCCGTCTTGCACCTTCCGCTGGCGGAGCCTGGCTCCGGGCCGCACCGGACCATGGGGGCTCTCAGCACCCATCCCCGAGACCCCCCCACCTCCTCGCCGGTTAACCCCTCCCGCCCCCGCCCCCGTGGCATTCGTTAACCCTCGTGTTTACGGTAACCTTTGTGCTCAACGCTGGGACAAGAGAGGAGGGGGCACAGCCCCGGGAGGGCCGGGAGCCAGAGGCACTTTGCAGGGGCCTTGACCTGGGGGTATGCACAGGATGAGGGGGGGTGGGATGCTGCCAGGCTCCCACCCCCCCTTCCCTAAGCCAGGCAGCCTGCCCTGCCATGGGGCACCCTCCTGACCTTCCCATGGGGAGGACATGGGGTAGGACCAGGGTTGGGCATGCCAGGATTTGCCTGTGGCCTGTGTGCAGAAGGCTGTCGTGGCAGGGATTGGCACTGCAGGGAGCCCTAGCCTGGGTGCACACCCACTGTGGCTCAGAGCCTACTGGCTCTCACAAGTGGGCATACCCAGGGTGCTGCCAGGCACCAGGCCAGCACAGGGAGATGGGGTCAAGCATGTTGCTTGCACTGGCAAGGGGATCTGATGGTACAAGACACAAGCACTTAGAGCACACACGTGTACACGTGTGTGTCCCTCACAGACACAGCATGAGCACACGTGGCATACGTGGACATGCACATATGCACGGTACACCAGGGCTGTGCAGGCACTGAGCTGGGATGCTCCCCTCCATGCACCCCTCCACCCTGTGGCCCCCCTGGGGTCTGTGGGTGCCCTTCTGGGTGGCCAGGCATCGCCTGCAAAGCTGGGCACAGCCACAAGCAGCATGGGCACAGCCCAGTGCTGCTGCCTGCCCCACAGTGGGGCAGGAGGCTGGGGAGTACTTAAGCCTGGCCAGGGGGTAACCAGACATGGATGAGGTCCAGCTCTCCCTGGCAGCTCCAGCACTGGCAGGGGAGGACCCTCCATGGTGCTAAGGGGGAGCAGGATGGACCAGCCTCCCCCAGCTGCTGCTTAGCAAGAGGTACCAGCGGAGACACGAAGGGCTGCACCAGCCCACTCGCTCCGAGCCATCTGGGGATGCTGAGTCCCCAAGCAGTATTAGTGGGACAGGATGCACTGGCAAAGGCCGGGCAGTTTTAAATCTGTCTTCCAGCTCCAGCCAAAGGGCTTGGAGCTCTTGATTTGGGGTGGATGGGATGAGACCCTTCCTACCCCACGTGCTCCCCTCCCAGCCAGCACCCTGTGCTCCCTTTGTTGCAGCCCCGAGGCTGGCACAGGGACGTGGCACAGCTTGGCGCGGTGGCGGGAGGCGGTGGGCGGCGAGCCCCAGCAGGATGTTCCAGCTCCCCGTCCCGAGCCCCCCGTCGTGCCGCGGCGAGGGGCGCAGGTTCCCGCATGGTGCCCGTGCCCTGCCCCTCGAGTCACGCCGCTACTCTTCACCTCTAATTGTTAGCAATAACGCGCGCGTCCCTGGGCAGTGCTGCCTGTGCCAGTGTCTCTGTGCAGCACTGCCTGTTGCCAGTGTCTCTCCTGGTGTAGAGTTCTAAAGTATCCTAGATTTTAATGAGATTTATATTCCTGAGGCTGTGTCCTGCTGTGCCCTTCTTTGGTAACCACGTGGGGGAAGGGAGGGGTTGAAGAGTAGAGGTCCACACTTAATGGGTGCAGCTCTTTTCCCTGCTGCTGCCAGGTATTGGCACTCAACAGTCAGCTAGGTTCTGGGGAATTCTTTGCCCTACATGGACATACAAAACCAGCTGGAGGTAAGGCAGAGGATGGAGGATGTGCTTATCCCTGCTAGGGGAAAGCACTGTCCCCAAATGGATGGGAGGGCAGTGAATGTCCATGGCAAAGTGAGGGTAGCTGGCTTTGCCCTGTGCACTTCACCTGAGTTGGCCACTTTGTTAGGTCCCCTGCATTGCTGAGTGAGCTGGGGGGTCCCCCAAGGGTGGACAGGGTGAGGCAGGAGCTCTGCCTCCTAGCTAGCAGCTGGAGGTGGCAGACAGGACTTCCCCTCTATACTCCACAATCCCACTTCCTCATCAGATGGTGCTTTCTCCCACCCCCACAAAGCCTGCCAACTTTTCAAACTTTTATTAAATACAAAACCCCCGGTCTCTACGACCGAACGTTGCATTCAACGTACGCTGAAAAAAAGGGTCAGACATTCAAATGTACAAAAGTCGCCGGTGCCCCCCAGCCCTGGCGAGCTGCCCTGCTCCCAACCCCACTGTCCTAGCCCCCCATGGAGTGTCAGGGGTGCTGGGGCTCCCAGTCCCATGGAGGGGCGCAGGGCTCCTGCCCTGCATGGTCCTGGCCTCTCCTGCCTGCAGCACCCCTGCCCCTGGCCTGGAAGGGGGAAGGCAGACAAGGGGAGACCTCAAGGGGAAGATTCCCTCCCTGCTAGAGGGGCTGCACCAGCCCCCACCAAGAGGGGCTGGGAGGTTCAAATGAGCCCTATTTACCCCACCAAAGTGGAGAGAGCAGGTGTGGGCAGGGGCTGCGCACACACACACACAGCACCTGCCTTTGGGCAAGGGGGATGGGATACAGCTGCCATCCCCCCAGCCCTGGGGAAACTGAGGCACAGCGAGGGGCATTCGCTAATCAGAGGTCTCTGTTTGGCAGAGCTGAGACAGGGCCCGGCTCTAAGCACCAGACTAAAGCAGAGGAAGACAGCAAGCCATGTCTGTGTGCCCTGCAGCATGGGCAGTGCCTGGACAGGGCAGCAACTTTGCCCTGATCCTGCCTGCCTGGGGGCCCCAGGCTGCTCCCATCCCCAGCTGGGGCAGCAGTGGCTCCAGCGCTGGTAAAGGGGGAAGCCTGCACCCCACTTCTCACAGCGCTGGTGGGGACCCTCCAGCTCTCACAGAGCAGTGGGATTTCACCCTTCCCACCCAGGGTGCAGGCAAGGAGCTGGCATGGACTGGGGCCTCCTTGCCAGGCTTGGGGTTGCCCCCTCCCTCTGTGCCAGGAGCTGCTCGCAGGGCAGCCGGGCTCATCCACCAACACACCACGTATGGGGCAGGGGTCCTGCAAACACACTCGTGGGGATGGGGGAGATGGAGAAATCCTGGGGACCAAAGGGCTGGCTGGGGGGCAGCCATCTCCAGAAGGCAGCAGAGTAGGCAGAAAACATCCCTGTTGAGTCCTGGCTCTTGAGCTGGGGCAAAAGCTGCTATGCCCAGCCAGCCTAGGCACAGGAGTTCCCAGTGACAGGAGCACTAGCCGCGGGCCAGGCGGGGCGGTGGCCTGCCGATCTCCACCGTGATGTTGGTGTACATGGGCTGGCGGGAGATCTCCACCAGCCGGTACTGCAGCGAGCTGATCCCATCCCGCTTCATCGTCATTTTGGTGTTCTGGATCTTGGTGAATCTGGTGGAAAGAAGAGCAGGATGAGGATGAAGGGATGTCTTGCTGTAGTGCCAGCAGTGCTGGACCTCTGTGGGGGTGAGCAGCCAAGTGATTGCCCAGTGTGCCAACTGCCCCCAGCCCTGTGGCTCACTCACCTCTGCGGGTTGGGCTCGTTGTGTTTGTCACGTTCATGCTTAATCATGCGGTACCTCCCAATGCGGATGTCGGGCCTTGACACCTTCATGCCATTCAGGGAGATGCTGGGGGCCAGGAGCAGGGTGGGATCAGTGTGCGGGCACCAGGGTGGGACATTCCCCAGCCCAGAGACCTCCAGGGTCACATTCCAGGCAAAATAAACCCATCTCTGGTTAAACAAAGCTGTGCCAAGATGAGCAAAGCCAGGCCCCACCCAGGCCAGTGCCATGACTTAGGGTGCCACATGCCCCATGGCAGTGTGCCCAAAGTGCCACTCCCATCCAGGGACCAGCAGCTGCATTCAGCCTGTGCTGCACACAGGCAGCCATCCATGTGCAGCCATCCATCCCTCCTTCCCTCTGCGGCCCCTGCCCTTTACATTCCCTGAATACCGCTGCCTAGCCCTTCCCTTGGAGCCCTCCCCTCAGATCAAGGGCTGCCTGAAGCTCTTCCAGAGCTCCACTCTTCTTGTCCCCCACCCTGAGCCCACTTTGTGTGGAAATCAACTGTGCCACGTGCCCATGGCTCCCACAAGGGTGTTTTGCTGGTCTGGCCATCACAGGCTGGTTACACCCCACTGGCTGCACACTGCTTCCCTGGGCAACACCATGGAGGAACACATAGGAGGTAAGGTGGCCACTGTCCAGCTCTAGCACCCAACGCAGTGTGTGGGGAGATTGGGCTTTGCTCGGCACGCAGCCTGCCGGCTGCTGGCAGGAATGACTGCATGGCTGCTGCACAGACACCACTGAGATACTTCCAAGTTTTTGATCTCAGCCCTGGACACATCCAAGTCTAGCATCCCAGCCCCCGTACGGAGCAGAGCCCACAGCCACACCACCCTGCGGGCAGAGTGCATACCACTCTGCAGGCTTCAGCACAAGGGAGGCAGATGAGTGTCCCACAGCCCTCCAGCACCCTGGGAAAGGCCAGTTCCATCCATGAGAGCCACCAACCCCAAAGTTGGAGTGTAATTCAATCCCTCCCTGACATGTGCCATGGCCTGCACAAATCCCCCCACAAAACCGGGAACACCAGTGTGGTAACAGTGCTAATTAAGTGCTCGGTGGGGAGCCTGCTACACCCCAACCAGTCAGTGCTAGTGAGGGGTTGGGCACCTACCGATTAAAGATGTCATCGTCCTCTCCTCCCCAGCCCCAGTACTCATTGGGAAAGCCATTGATCTTCAGGAACTGGGACTTGCTCAGCCCAGAGACACCGCCAAAGTAGCCAGCATAGGGCAGCCTGCAGGTTGACAGCAAATGGGTCAGCCCCAGGAACAGGCAAAGATGGAGGTGAGCCCCATGGAGACCCCCAAGTACAAGGACCCTTTCCTGTGTCACCTTCCTACCCAGGGCTCTGTGCCCTCTCCCATCTCAGGTCCACAATCCAAGCCACTGACCTCATGCCTACCCCAGGTGACAATCAAGGGTGGTTGCCTTGATGCCATCCCAGAGAGATATTCCAGCCCTGCCTGGGCAGAAACATCCCAGCTCCCCAGGGCACCCACCTGAACCCAAACTTGTCCATGCCAACAGCAAAGTGCCGTGGCTGCTCGTAGCAGCGATAGAGGTTGCGATCGTCCATGGGGATGAGGTCCACGTCGCTGAAAATGAAGCAGTCATACTCCTCGTCGTCCTTGAGTGCCTCCATGAATCCCACGTTGAGCAGCTTGGCCCGGTTGAAGGTGTCTTCACCAAACTGCAGGGCAAAGCTCAGCAATGCCTGCTTATCCACCCCAGCCCCACCACCCTCTCGCCCTTGCCCCTCTCACCTGGTTGATGATGTAGATACCATAAGCCACCTTCTGCCGGCGCAGGATGGGGTGCAGGTAGTGCAGCCAGTATTTGAGGTGGTGCTCGCGGTGCCGGAAGGGGATGAGGATGGCCACCTTCTGCCGGGGCAGGCAGTCAGGGGGGGTGTACTTGCCGCCCTGGCGCACATCAGGGTTCTCCCGCTGCACTCGCTCCATGCTCATGGGAGAGCTGAACTCGATGAGCAGGCGCCCAACTGTGAGAGGGAAGGGCAGGGCGATGCCCACAGGACAGGACATGATCAGGGTCATGGTCACCTGCCACTCCTGCCCGGAGTGGTAAAGCAAACAGCGAGGGGGACCTGCAAGGGGGACCAGCACTGCCGAGGGCAGAGAGTGCCCAAAACCTTTCCTAAACTAGAGCCCAGGGAGACTGGACTAACAAAACCTGAAACCAGCTGTCCTGATACAATTCCAGGCTGGAGTTTCTCTACTATTTCATGGGGGAGCCATGCCCAGGGCCCAGGGGATAAGGATGTCAGCCATGAGCACCCACCTTAGCCCCATGTTCAGAGTCAGAGCCCAAGTTCATTCCCAACGCTCACCCAGCATGTCTCACCTAGGCCAGGAGGTGTCTCCTGACAGGGCTGCAAGGGCTTCTCAGTGGCAGACTGGTTGGTGCTGGGCTTGGTGGTGGGAGATGGGGCCTCAGCGCCGGCTGGCCCGTAGCTGGGAACGGTGCCGTTGGGGCGGGAGGAGTTGGAGAAGGGGTGGGCGCGCGAGGCGTTCCTGGCGTTGAAACGGCTGAAGAAGTCCAGGTGCTGCGCGTAGACGTCAAAATAGAGGATCATGATGATGACGAAGTGGAGCAGGCAGAGCAGCAGCACGGCCTTGCAAATCCTTTCCAGGGTCACCCCCAAGAGCAGCCTGGTCATCTTCTGGGCACGGGCAGGCGGACATGTGCGCTTGGTGGGGCAGGGGGGCGGCTCCAGCCACGGTCCTGATCCTGCCAAGACACCTCATGCTCAGGACACCACGAGCCTGAGCCCCCAGCCCAGCCCAAATACTGGGATACTGGGATATCCCAATGCACTGGGACAGTAGAAGTAGCACAGGCCTGATGCAGACATGAAGGGCTCACAGGCTGGTATGCCAGAGAGCACTCCAGAGGGAATGCTGCACCTGGATCCCTGCTCTGAAGGCACAACCATGAAGATATGAGAGGTCCTCAGCCCCACATAGCAAGCCCCCTCCTTGCTTTCCTAGACCAAGACCAGAACAGGACAGACCCACTCCCCTTCCCTTTTTCCCACCAGAGAGAGGATGCGGACACCTCCAGACCAGCCACAAAGAGCCTCCATGGAGGTTGGGCCCTTGACAAAGGCTGTGCTCTCCAAAAACACGGCCAGCCTGGGATGTCCCAAGGGCACCACAGGTGTCCCACCAGCCACCTTTTCCTGAGGCACCCACACTTCCCTGTTCCCCATTCTGCTCCCTCCCCACAGAGCTATGTCCCAGCAGCAGCACCGAAGCAGGGCAGCAATGACAGTCACACCGGCAGGGGCCCTCCTCGAGGCACCCGGGGTGGGGAGCAGCTGCACAGTAGACACCGAGCCAAGCCAAGCTGAGCCGAGCAGGGCAGCCCAGCCCCCGAGTCAGGGTTCCCTGCCACATCCAGGGGGGTCTGGCTTGCAGCCAGCGGCACAGATTCTCTCCCCTCCTCCTAATGCTGAGGCCTCCTGGGACACTGGACTGCTGGCAGTCAGGGTCCCCTTATCTCCCACATGACACCTGGAGCTGGGCCAGAGCCCTGACAGGAAGGCAGCTGGGAGAGTCACTAGAGAGTCCTAAACAAGTCAAACAATCCGGCCTGTCCCAGCCCTGCCACTGCCAGGGCTCAGGCCACAGCACAGCCATGCACCCCAGTTCCTGTCCTGATCCCTGCCGTGCTAGTTCCTGCTTTCATGGAAGTTGCTAGGACACAGCAAAGCGATCACAAGGGACAGGCATCAGGGTGCACAAAGCCCTGATGACCTCAGGACAGGCCAGAGCTGCTGCATGGTCCCTGGGGGGACCTTGGTGGCTGGGGTCTGCAGCAAGACCCCCAGCAGGAGTGCAGACAGCACCCAACACTGCTGGCAACTGGTAATTGGCAGCTGCTGGGCCTGTCCAGTGGGGTCCCCCAGGGAGCTGCAGGACACCGGGTCGGCAGTGGTGGCCACACTAGATGGGTATGGGGATTGGAGCTGAAGCAGGATCCTTCACTCAACCCTGCTCTGGGGTGTCCTCTCCCAGCTGCAGGACTGACCCTGGCAGGCAGACCCTGGAACCCACCGCAGACAGGGAGGTGCTAGAAAAGGCTCTGAGCCCAACACCCCAAATATGTCCATCCTGGCTCTGCAGGATGCAGAGTAGTATCCCTGTGGATAGAGGTGTCCTGGCATGTGCCAGCAGCCAAATCCCACATCGACTTTTTTTCTAGAAAGTAGTCCTCTGAAGAAAAGCTGTCTTTGCTGTTATTGCTCAAACTTTCCTCTGATCACAGTGTAGTCACTCTACACAGCCCATGACATAGGGACCTGCCTGCCCCTAGCACCTGCCAGAAACCCTCCCCAAAAACCTGTGCAGTATATGGATGGTCGTGCCTCAACAGCCAGACAGGGATGCAACAGGGAAAAATCAGAGCTGGTTTTTAGGGGCCCTTTGGCAGAATGGTCCATGAGGCAAGTGGAGAGTAATGCTCAGCAAGAACAAAAACAAAGCACTCCATCAAGCAGCAGCCACAGGACACCACGAACATGAGTGGGCTTAAACTGCTAAGGAAGGGGTTATGAAACATGATGTCATCTCCCCCCACGGCAGCATCTGTGCAGGGTGTGAGAGGCCAAAAGCAACCTGGGGCCGGGGAGCTGGTCCCCAGGGTTTCAAGCCAGCGCAGTATGTGCCATGGGGCTGGTGATGCTCGATTTGCAGGGGATGCTCAATCCCGTGGACTCTATCCTTCTTTCCACAAGACATCCCAGGGCTGGGAGAAGGGAGGCACGGTGGGAGCCGGTGGCCTCGATGTTTTAAAGGTGGCCACCTCCCGGTCAAAAGCCGGGCGAGGGGCCGCATTCAACACAACTAACACTCTCCCGCCCCCTAATTTTCCCAGTCCCCGACACATGCAAAAACTTATTTAAAAAATGAAAAACAACCTCAAAATTAGGCTTTTTTCCCGAGCCAGAGTGGTGCCGCCCGCGAGTGACCAGGATCGCTTCCCCCGGGTCGCATCCCGGGCCTCCCCCGCCCGGCCAGGCCTGCCCGCGCCGCTCCAC
>JANPWX010000010.1:535857-571186 GCA_024734555.1 Trochalopteron elliotii
ATACAGCCATGTGGGATGGGGAGGCTGCGCTGCGGCGGGAGCTGCGCGCGGCCGTGGCGGCGGCACCGCGGAGCGACCTCGACGGCTTCTACGAGATGGGTCGGGCCGCCGCCTTCGTACGAGATGGCGGGTTCCGCAAGGTGAGTGGGACCGAGGGTGGAGCCGGCCGGGGGCTGCGCGCCGCCCCCTCTCCCGGTGCCTCACAGGATTGTTAGCGTTGGAAGGGACCTCGGGAGATCATCCAGTCCAACCCCCTTGCCAGGGCAGGGTCACCAGAGCAGGTTATACAGCAACACGCCCAGGTGCGTTTGGAGTATCTCCAGAGATGGAGATTCCACGACTTCCCTGGGCAGGTGTTCCAGTGCTCTGCCACTCTCAGTGTAAAGAAGTCTTTGCTCATGTTAACATGAAACTTCTTTTGTCTTAGTTTATTGCCATGGCTCCTTCCTCTGTCCTGTTGCTGGGCTCCACTGAAAAGAGTGGCACCATCCTTTTGGCAACCACCTTTGAGATATTTATATGCACTAATGAGATCCTGTCCTCGTTCCAGGCAGGACAGGGTTAATTTTTGCAGTAGCCAGGATGAGGCATGGGCACGACCCAGTGGTTACTCTGTACCAAGTCCCATCATTTTCTGGGGACAGGGAAGGAGTCCTTTCCAGGTCCTGTAGTGTGGCATGGTCAGGTATTGTCAGAGCCCTGCATGGAACACTCGTGTGCGAATCACTTGTCTCTTGTACATTGTTACTAATAGTGTTGCTGTTACCGTTGGTTTTCTTATTTAATTTGCTGTTGTAAATTGCTCTGATCTTTACCTGGATCTTTACCCTTTGTGCCTCTGATTTTCCACTCCATCCCGCTGCAGAAGGAAGGGGAGGGGAGAGCGAGTGGCAGCGTGGTTTGGAGAGGCTCACTGGGAGCACTGAACTGGGGGAATATCACTCCTAAACCACTCTCCTCTGTCTTCTTTTGTCTGGACTAAACGGGTCCAGCTCCAACAGTCTCTTCTCACAATAGAGATGCTCCAGACCCCTCATCATCTTTGTGGCCTCTGCTGGACCTTCTCTGGTAGCTCCTTGTCTTTCTTATACTGAGAAGCCCAGAACTGGTCCTGATGTGCCTCACCAGGGCCAAGTGGAAGGGCAGGATCATCACTCTCAACCTGCTGGCCACACTCTTCCCAATGCACTCCAGGATCCCATTGACCCTCCTGGCTGTAAGGGCCCTGCCAGTTCATGGTTGACTTGTCACCCACCAAGACTCCAGGTCCCAGGTCCTTATCTGCAGCACTGCTCTCTAGTAGGTCAGCCCCCAGCCTGTGCTGGTAGTTGGGGTTATTCCTCTCCCAGTGTAGTACCCTACACTTGCCCTTGTTGACCCTCATTAAGTTTCTCTCTGCTTAATTCTCCAGCCTATCAAGGTCCTGCTGAATGGCACAGCCTTCAGGTGTATCAGCCACTCCCCCCAGTTTCGTATCAGCAAACTTGCTGAGGGAATATTCTATCCATTCTATCCCCTTCTGTCTCTCCATCTCACCCTCCCCAGTGCCTCATTCCCTGTCTGCAACACCCCAGGTTGCCCTGCAGTTCCCTGATGAGCTCCTGGCAGACGCAGTGGAGGTGGCAGGCCGCATGGAGGCAGCAACCGGGGCCCAGATGTACGTGTTAGGAGACACCACGTACGGCAGGTGGGTGTGGGGCTGTGGAGGGTGTCCTGGGGTTCCCCTGCGGGCAGGAATGGGGCGGTGCCAGGGAGGAGGGAGTGCTGCAGAGCCTGTCTGACACCGGCTTCTCCTCGCAGCTGCTGTGTGGATGAAGTGGCTGCCGAGCACGTGGGTGCAGAGGCAGTGCTGCACTACGGCCCAGCCTGCCTCAGCCCCTGCAGAAAGCTGCCGGTGCTGCACATCTTTGGGCGGCAGCCCCTGGACGTCGGGCGCTGCACAGAGTCCTTCCGAGAGCTCTACCCCGAGCAGCAGAGCTGTGTGGTGGTGCTGTATGATGTGGTCTATGCACATGCGATGGGTGAGTGCTCTGGGGCAGGGAAGGGGGGCTCTGGTACTGCTCTGAGCTCTGCAGAGCTGCCAGGGTCAGACCAAGCAGGCATTCATTCCCCAGACAGTGGCAGCTTTGATTTCTGTCTTCTCCCCTGATCTGTTGCACCTTCTCCACGTCAGGACTATGGCCAAGTTTTGTTCTCACTCCTCTCTTCCTTCAGGTGAGCTGGAGCAGCAATTGTGCCCCGAGTACCCCAATATCATCTTCTCTAGACTGCTGTGCAGAGACCCTCCTGGCCCTGCAGTGCCTGGGGAGGAGCGGAAGTTTGGTCGCCAGTTCTTGGTGGAGGCTGCAGGAGGGCTGCAGGGCTATGCCATGTTCTATGTGGGAGCTGAGGGCCTTGCCCTCACCAGCTTCATGCTGACGTGGAACTGCTGCCCTTTCAGCTCCTTCAACCCTGTCACCGGCTGCGGCCGCCGCGAGACCCTCAATGTCAACCGGGCCCTGATGCGCCGCCTGTACCTGGTGGAGCGGGCCCGGGATGCCAGCGTGGTGGGCATCCTGGTGGGCACCCTGGGCGTGGCGGGCTACCTGACCGTGCTGCAGCACCTCCGCCAGCTGCTGTGCCGGGCCGGCAAGCGCAGCTACACACTGGCTGTGGGGAAGCCCAACCCCGCCAAGCTGGCCAACTTCCTGGAGGTGGACATCTTCGTCCTGGTGGCCTGTGCTCAGAACTCCCTCCTGGACTCCAGTGACTTCTACCGACCTGTTGTGACCCCCTATGAGCTGGAGCTGGCCTGCAACCCAGCACGTGAGTGGACGGGGAGCTACCTCACAGACTTCCGAGACCTGCTGCCAGGTAATGGCTAGAGACAGCTGCCCAACACCCTCCCAGGGCATATTCCACACAGCTACCCTGCCTGTAAGCTGTGGTTGCTCCAGGACAGATGGACCAGGCTAACATTACCGTTCCCTGGCAGGTGCCTGTGCGCATGTTGAGCTCCCACCGGCTGTTCCCGCAGAAGAGGCTGTTCCCGATGTCTCGCTGATCACAGGGAAGATGTGTGCTACCCACCTCTGTGGCCCCCTGACCTCTCAGCTGCCCCCCAGCACCGCCCTGGCCTGCAGGGACCAGACACGGGCGCTCGCAGAGATCAGTCCTGCAGGTTTGTGTTGGTTTCATGGTGGGGCTGCGCCCTGGCGCAGGGGCAGTGCCACCTTCTTGCTCTTGGTAACAATTCCCTTTCTCCTCCCAGCCTCCTTCCTGGAGTCCCGCAGCTGGCGGGGCCTGGAGCAGCAGCTGGGCCAGACCCCCGTCTCCAAGGCTGTGCAGGGCCGACGAGGGATTGCCATTGCCTATGAGGATGAAGGGTGTGAGCAGCCCTGATTCAGCAGCATTGGCACCCAACCAAGAGTGGCGCCATGTGGGGGCCCAGGAATTGTCTCCCACTTGGTGTTGGACCTGCTGCCAGCTGGCACCTTGCTGGATGCGCCCTTGGGTCAGTAATATTGCAGTGGGAGTGCAGGAGTTGCACGTGTGTTCAGGAATGCCTGTGGCACCCTGAGGCTCATGGCCAGGGCAGCAGCAGGGCCAGGAGAGACAGGCACTTGGCCCAGAGCCAGTCCACGGGCTCCTCCACCCAGGACAGCTTTGTCCCTATGTGGAAAGGTCACAACTTTGCAAGAGCTGACAGTGCTGGGACTTGAGGCTTTTGTGGACTACTGCTGCTAACTAAAGCTGAAGAGGATTTGTGAATGAACTGTTTTTCGGAATAAAACATGGGCTGAGGAGCCCAGATCAGTGATACCAGCTGTCCCAAAGTGAAAAACGTATCATGGTGCCCACCTGGGGAGCAAAGCCCTGTGTGTCAGCTAAGACCAGCTGGAAGGAACAGAAAAACAGAACTAGGACCTCCAACAGTGAAAGCACAGGCTGGGCTTGGGTATTAAGGCAAGGGCAGGAGAACTTTGAGCACAAACAAGCCCCTCAGGTGGTCTTATGAATGGGAATGGGGTGCACACATCCTGTGCTGCAGGAAGGACTCCATGTTTGGCAGGGGTGGGGCCTGGCCCCTCTCATGTGAGGCAGGGCTGTTTATGTTCCATGCTGGGCAAGCAGGACAGACTGATATTTTGCCATCCCTCCCAAAGCTAGAGAGACACTGAGGCATCCCAGCTTTGATTTAACCCCCTCCTCTTGGTTCTTCCCCACAGGGAAGAAGCAGGCAAAGTCTGGGCACTGCAATAATGACAGCCACAACATAGAAATATTCTTAATATAATTAGGTGCAGGGCCTCCCCCCTCCCAACCACGCGTACAAATGAGCAGGGGGCAAATTCCCCCCGCCCAGCCAGCCACTGCTGCAGGCACAGGGCGGCCTCCCCACTGCGGGGCACAAGCACCCACGGGGAAGGGCTGGGGAGGGGCTGGTAGCCCAGGGATGGGGCAGCCCGTGCTGGGGCAGTTCTGCCCAGGCTTCCCCTGCCCCACCACCGCCTCCTGCAGCCAGCACTCCAGTTCCCTTCGAGGAGGGAGCATGCTGGGGGAAACAAAGATGCTGACACCGAGATGCGGCCACCAAATCTAGCTGAGGAGCGTCCCGAGTGGGTTAATTCTAGGTGGAGGGTTATTCTATGAGCCGTACTGCAGCAGGGCAGGGAGGATGGGGGGGCTTTTCCTTGTGGGGAAGAGCTGGTCCAGGCAAATCGTCCGCGGTCCTGGCCAGGTGCTCAGTAGTCTGCTGTGTATTCTGTACCATGCAGCCCTCGGCACAACAAGGTGAACTCCTTCACCATCTCCTTCACTCGCCGCTTGTTCACACGCTCTCTGCTAAGACAGAGGGAGGGGACAAACATGAAGTAGGAGGGCTGCACTGGGCCATGCAGGGGGGTCATTCCTGTGGGAAATGTGGGGCACAGCTGCCAGAGCAAGTGGCACACGAACCTGAGGATCTGCTGGCTGAAGTTTTCCTTCTGCTCTGGAGTTACTCGGGCCGAGGGGAAACCATCCTGCTGCATGGCCTCCTTGATCCAGACACTCAGGAGGCTGAAGCAGTGCTTGTTCAAGGCAAAGAGGATTTCTGCAAAGTGGTCCATGAGGCTGCGGGAAGCCTGGCCACCGATGCCCTGCCACACAGCAAACAACATGCTGAGCCCATGTTACTCTCCCTGCTCCCACCCATGCCCCTGGCTCCATAGGGATGCTGCTCAGGAGTAGAGTCCAAATGCTGCCTGAGGAGCCTGTGGTCCAGCATCTCTCACCTCCAGCACAGCCTGCAGCAGTGCTTTGCCATTCTCATGCACGACCTGTCCCACCGGGGCGATCTCTCCACAGCGGGGCAGCAGCTCCGTCTGCAACACAGAGGCCAGGCTCTCTCAGTGCCAGCACAGGCTGTCGTGCCCAACCTCAGCCCCACTCCTGCCTTCCCAGCTCTCAGGACTCCACGATGGCATCATACTCACAAAAAAGCCACAGGATGCTTTGACTGTTGGGGCCTCGGGAAACTTGAGTGAAAGGACACCTGCAGGCAAATATCACTCAGGTTAGCAGTCAGAAAACCCCCTGGCCATCCCAAATCAGCCCTGTGGTCCCTAGCCCTTGGCTGTTTTGCACCCAGCTCTAAAGGAGGAGCAGGCTGGCTTCTCCTCAGAGTGATCTGGACCACGTGCCCGTGCCCATGGTACTCACCACACTGAAACACTGCTTTGACATCCAGGTTGCTACACAGGAAGAGATCCGGTTTCCTTTTCAGAGCCTGCAAGGCACACAGACAGGCAGCATGAACCCAGCGCTGCAGAGGCAGCCAGGAAGCCTCCAAGGAACCCGGTGCCCCAGACAGCCTCTGCCTGGACACACACTTACCTGAGCACACCCCCAGGAAAGGGCAGATTCACACAGTACAGCAGGAAACCATCACTTTACCCCTCCCCAAGAATATCATACAGCCAGGCAGCTTGCTATGCCCAAGATCCACTGACCCCAGGACCTGAGGATAGGTGCCACAGTGGTGTGCAAACACTCTGACACAGAGGGCTCCAATCATCAGAGCAGATCAGGCAGCAGCACTGCTCCCAGGACAAGGGCAGCCATGCAGGGCTCAGCAGAGACCAGCCACCCATGTACTTTGCTCTTCTCCTGAAGATGCTGGCATCCCTGGGGCAGCATCAACTGGTTGAAGCAGTAGCCCCAGACTGCACCAGATGACAATGAGATGCCAACATTTCTTGGCAGTTCCTAGCAGCAAGTCTGAGATCAAGAAAGCTTAGGTTTTTTTAATGCCACACAGTGATTCCACCAGCCTCTGTGCAGGTCAGGCACTGCTGCTGGAGACACCCTGAACTTTGGTACCTTGTGCAATGACTTAGTCCCCCGGTGCTGGCACTGAGCAGTTACTGGGTGGAAATGTTTCAGCCTGTACCCTCCACTCAATGGGAAGGGTTTCTGACTTGCCTCAGTGAGCCCTGCTATGTTAGGCAGCCACATCCACACCCTGAACACCATACCCACTGCTGCAGAAAAGCACTGGGAATGGCAGCCATGCCTCCTGCCCTGCTGTCACTGCAACACCAGGGACAGCAGCCATAGCTCTGGAGCAGCCCCACTGTGTGCCTGGAGCTCAGAGAGCAGCATACCAGGGCAGGCAGCCCTTGGGCTGAGCTCTGTGTGGGGCCACTGCTGCCCTCTGAGCCTTCTCCCAGGGATAAAAGCAGGGACAGCTCTCAATCAACAGCACCCAGGACATACAGCCATCTGCCCCTGTGGTCTCTACTTGATGCAAAACAGACATAATTCCCACCCTGTCTTCTCCAGGGAAAGTCCAGAGCTATCTGCCCAGTGCAGATGCTGGAAAACAAGAAGCTGAGGAGCAGGTTTCAGAGTTACCCCATCTCCTTTCTGACCTTTTCTATCACACACTGCAAAAGAGGATTCAGTTTTGGGCACTGAAGGCATCGCTGTACCAGGTGGAGATGGCACAACTGCAGGGACCTGCTCCCTGCTGGAGAGCAGAGAGCTTCATGGGGCGACCAGGGGCCATATTATACCTGTGTGTGTATATACAGGCTGTGCACCATTGCTCCTGAGGCACTGGCACCAACATCAGAAGGTGAACTGCTGGCTGAGCAATGGTTTAGCAACATATCCACTTACTAAGGCTGCTGCTGTGCAGCTGGCCCCACACAGGACGAATGCTTGCAAGAGATGTTATAGTTTTAGCCCTGGGAGACTACTCCTGCTGGGGCCCTACTGTGAGCTCCAGAGCAGGGACAGAGCCTTTCCCCCAGCAGCATGTTGCTCAGAGGCAGCTGGCTCCCATGATAACCATCCAGCTGCAAGTTCCTCTACCCTGCCCATCCATGGGTTTTGACCTGAGTCCTGCATGCTGCAAGTGTTCCATTTGGAACAAGTCTTCCAATGTGCTCAGCTTTGCACCTACCTGCTGGGTCCTTCTCCCAGCCAAACCAGACCCACTGTAGGCAGAGCCCCCCAAGTTCTCCTGCAGATTCACTGCAGCATCTGCTCCTCACTCCATTAGTGCCATGGAGAAAAGCATGCCAGCATTGGGACAGCTCCTTCCCATAGGACACTCTGCAGAGTGCAAACCCAATGCAGACATGGGTACATATGCACATCGAGATGCTTTTTACCCCCACAAGATGGGGCCCTGTGGAGCTTCTCCCATAAGAAAGCAGCACCAGGTAGGTCCGGCTACTCTGTCCCAACACCAGGTATGTCCAGCTACTCTTTTCCTTAGCACCCTGCTCCAGCTCTAGGACCTCTTCTTGCCAGCCCATCTTCCCTGTTCCCTGCCAGAGCACCTCTGCTCACATGGGGGTGCGTCTTAAAAGCTTTCAAACGTTCCCCCCCACATCCTCTGCATGAGCAGCCACTGCAGAGATAGGCACTCACTCTCCAAGATGAACTGTCCTGCAGGACAGCATAGAGGGAATGTTGGGTTCTTCTCCACAGCAGCTCAGAGACCACCAGAGAGGTCTTCAGAGCAGGCTCTTCTGTGCCCATTTCTTTATAGGCAGACAGGCATGGAAGGGACACCCACTCCTCCAGTAGACAGAGGACAGTGGGGACTGCACTGCCAGTTCCTGCAGCTCTCCAGAACACACAGCCTCAGTGTCCAGTACCCAGTCTCTTCCCAGAGCCCACACCTGGCAGAGCAGAGCCTCTTGCTTTGAAAAGGGCACATAAGGCTGGCCAGGCAGGAGCAGTGAGCCTCAGCAAGGGGGTGCTGAACCCATGTCCTCCTTGGGGTTCTCTGAGTCTGGCTGGAGCAGGTGAGGTGGAGAGCTCAATGACTGCTGCATGCAGCCTGGACCAGACCACGAAGGGAGGGAGGTGGGGGATGAAGCTGGCTGTGCTTGGCCAGGCACTGTCTGTGTCATCACAGGAGGTCAATCCTGCATCTTCTGCCTGGTGAGGCCCTGCACACCCAGACTGCCCCAAGGATCTGTCACTGAAATGCTCCCAAGGTCTGTGCAAGTAAGGCCTGCTGGGGCCAGGTGGATGAGGTGGAAAGGCAGGCTGGAGAGTCCCAAAATCCTACCTGCAACCCGGAGCACACATATGATATCCACTGTTTCCTCAACTTCAGAACCTGCCTGGTTTTGCCAATGCAAGCCCCAGCCACCACGGCCATGTGGTCCTGGGCAAAGGCACTTCAGCTGCATGGGTGGAACTGAGCCCCACATGCTCTGGGTGGGATGATCACCTCAGGCACTGCAGCAGAGATGCTCTGCACCAATCCCAGGATGCAGCAGAGGAAGGAGGGAGCAGGTGAGAACAGGATGCTGGCACTGCTCTGTGCAGCATTATGGCAGACTAGTTATTTTATCCTTAGCTTTGAATAGTATGATAACTTTGTCATTTGGTTTAAGCCAGCAGCTCCCATGATCAGCCAGCCATCATCAAGAGTGGATTGCCAATTAGCATTGTGGCAAAAGTATCAGCTGCAACAACTGGGCAGTTCCACGAACTGCAACCAAGCCCAAAAATAAAGTCAGCAGGAATCCTGTGACAGAGAGAGATGGTTCCCTGTGTGCTGGCAACAGAGCTGATATGCAGGCCTCATGAGCTTCTCCTGAGTTATCAGAAGGCAGGACAGTACTTGCTGTCAGAGTGGGCAGAAATAGTGCCTGCAAGGAGGAACCAGACAAACTTGAAACAGGGAAGATGATATTTCCACCAAGGTGATCAACCACAAAAACAGATGGTCAAGGAAGTGGGAAAGTCCCCACCTTGACACACTCTTGTGTCCAAATTCACAGCTGCTCTGGAAGATGCACTACTTTGCCAAGGGGTCTGCAGACAGAGCAGGCTAGGTGAAAACACAGCTCTTGCCACACAAAAATCTGGTCTGAAGAGATCTGAAGTTTTCTCTGAGTTTAATCCTCTGATCTACAAATCCTCAACAGCATCACTGCAGAGTATGGTCCTCTGGAAGAGGACAGGCTGGACCCATCTCTGTCATCAGACAGCCTTCGAAGTCCTGAGAGCAAGGAGTCAATCAGGGATGCTAAGGCCAATTCTTGATGGGTTTTAAAGCACCTCACTAGATCATCAGTCTGTGAGAAGGGTCAGGCCAAGGAAAAGGAAACCTTCAAGTTCTATGTGTGAAGAGAGAAGACAGGGATGGGATCCTTTGGTCTCCGTGGGATTTCAGGAATACAAAGCCCAGGAAAACAACAGGTCCTGAGTGGGTGGTGTCAGGCTGACAGCATGATGTCAAATGTCTCCAGTGATCCAAGATGGAGAAGACACGGGGGTAGGAGCCTCTGAGCTGCTCCTGCAGGACTGCCTCTGAAGGATATCTGGAGATCCACACACATGAGACAAGGCCAGCACATTGCCCCAGCATTGCCTGCAGATCCTGCCCACAAGGACAGTGTGTAATAGATTCCGAGCACCCTGGATGGGCAGCGTTTGGTCTCACAGTACACCCCATGGAAATGCAGCATGGTTGCACTTTTCTCTCCAAGAAAGCACAAATATTCTGTGTCCAGACACAGAGGAGGAACCCAAGCCAGAGAAGAAGTCCGTATTTTCCAAAGAAACAACAAGTAGCCTTGGGAGAG
Organism: Trochalopteron elliotii; assembly: GCA_024734555.1. Classification (NCBI taxonomy): domain Eukaryota; kingdom Metazoa; phylum Chordata; class Aves; order Passeriformes; family Leiothrichidae; genus Trochalopteron; species Trochalopteron elliotii. The sequence continues at coordinate 545,937 of JANPWX010000010.1, forward strand.
TCTTTCAGAGTCAGCTAATGCCTTAAATCCTGGCAGGATCACTTCTACCTACCCTCCAAGAGCAATGGGCTTGTTGGGTCCTTTCCAGAACTCCATGCAACAACAGCTCCCTGCCTGATCTTCCAGTGCTTCCCTGCCCTCTTAGGAAGACTTGCTCCTGCCAGACCTAAATCCTTTACCATGATTTCCTCCTGTTACTGACTGTCCCACTCAAGGAGAACAGAAAAGGGTTTTTAACCTACAATTGGCACATTACCTTTTACACATTCCAAGACTCGTGCAGTTCTGCAGGCTCCCATCAGCTTTTCCTCCCCACCATGTGTACAAGGTAGCCATCTTCCCAGATGCTTTTCTCTGTGGTCTCTGATATAAATCTACAGAAATGTTGTGCCCCAAACCAGGCACAGTGTTCCAATGGAGGTACTGCTAGCAGTGAGGACACGACCAAGAACCTCATGCACAGAACCCATTTACCACCCTCCCATCATATTCAAAACCCTTGTTAAAAGGTCACAGCTTCCAAAACCAAAACCAGAGCATAGGTCTGATAGCCTTGCTTATGTTACATCTTTCAAGATGAAAAGCAGGGGAGAAACAGCTGCAATATGGCTTTGAGATGCAATGTGTCTCAGCAGGCTCTGCTGCATCAGGGTGACAGCTGAGGAGAAGACCCTGCCTGGGGGAGGTCAGGTGCAGCCCTCTTGCCCACTCCAACCCTCAAGACCCATGGGAGGATCAGAGGGGTCTGACAGCTTAGCACCAGGACATGCCAGGCACCCTCCCGGGGGTGTCAGCAAGGGTAGGATGGCCACAGCTCTGAGAAGAGCCTGGGTGAGTGTTCCTGCACAGCCACTGGTCCAGCACATGTGGTTAGAGGTCTCCCCATTACAGAAACAGAGCAGAAAGCAACTCTGCCATGCCCCTCCTCACCACAGACCCACCCTGTGGGTAGGTGGGCAGGGAACATGTCTCTGACAGGGACACTGAGTACATGAAGGACTTCAGGGCTGCCCCCTTAAGGGCCACAGGGGGCTGAGGAGCACACTGGGCAGGTGTATATACACACACAGCATAGCACTGGCCCTGCCTGCCCACCGCCAGCACTGACACAAGTGCCAGCCAATGTGCCAGCCCACAGCCCCTGCCACGTCAACACAAACTGTCCCCATGTGCTATTGAGCCAGCAGCTCCTGCACAGAACTGCCACCACCCAGAGAGGCTGCTGGGACAGGAGGCAATGTGGCACTTGTCAGATCCAAATGCCATCACAAGCACGTTGCTCAGAGCCAAACCCTGGCAGCTACCTGCTCCTGAGAGCAGGGGCTTCCTCCCACTGGCCCCTGGGCTGGGCAGCCACCTCAGCCTGTCCCCACTCCAGAGGACCCATCAGAGGGCAGGTAAATGGGTTGGAAAGCATCCACCTAATGCTCTAATTTGTTTGTCACCCAAGGGTGACTGCAGCAGCAGCACCAAGCGCCCCATGTCAGCTTCAGCCCAGCAAGGGGGTGGGAGCTGGAGCTGCCCTGCAGAGGAGGGCACTGCCCTGGGGATGGTGTGAACCCAGAACTAAAGGAGAATGTTTTGTTTTCAACTTCCACGGAAACAGATGGAGAAACTCGATATTCAACTAAAAGGAAAAAAAAAACGTTGTCAACAGAAAGCTAAAAATAGGTTTAAATTGAATTAAAAAGAGAAAGAGAGAGAACAGAAAGTGAATGAATAAGAAACTAAAACACACCTGTGCCAGGAGTTGCATAAATGAATCAACAATATCAGGATGATCCCTGGGCCCTAAAATATAATAAAGATGTAACTTAAGAGAAAAATCATACAAACAGCAACTCAACATCATATAGTTATGTGATACAGAAAGAATTTACAAGTGAAAACAGGAGTGTAAGGGAGGAGGGGTGTGTGGGGAAGGGGATGGGCAACATGAGCAGCTTGAAGCAAGTTAAAGAAACAAAACATACAAAAAATCATGAAACTTGGAGAACCCAAGAACAGAAAGAAACTGCAAAGGAAAGGGTCTAAAGCCCCAGGGTCTCCAGCTAGCACCTGGGTGCTGCAGAGCCAAGGAGGAGATCTTCATTTCCTTGGGGAGGAAGAGAAGGAGGAGCAGGGACTAGCTGAGCACCATCTCCACAAGGAGAATTATAGCTTTTGCACTGTGGGGACTGAGCAGGTGTCTTCAGAGCACTGTTTGGTCCTGGAAGGTAACTGCAAGTGAACGACAACACCTCAGCAAATGCTTGACAGGCCTGGCTGGGCTCAGGCGTGCACATGCTTGTCACCAGCGTCAGCTGCTCAGGAGACCCTGGCACAGACACCTTCCCACCCCATTCCCAGATGCTCTCCAGGACAGTGAGTCCAGGACCCTCCTGGAGGTCTCCTCCAGCATCCTGATGGGAGAGAGCAGCTCAGTGCCCAGAGATCTCTGTGCCAGCACCACTCACCCTACCTTGGCATCTGACTGTGCACACTCGCTTCTTGGCCCTGGTAGGCTCAGGCATGCCCCCCTTCTCCTGCCACACGTGGGCTCAGCAGAAGGGGCTTGCCCTGCTCAGAGCTGGCCCCCCACCCACGGGGACAGTCCTGGGCACACACCAAGCTGAACAGCCGCTTGCCTGAGCAAAGCTCGCATCCAAGTGTTGGCACAGCTCGGGCTCTGGCCCCTCCCTTTTCCTCCTGCAGACGTGCCCGCTGCTGCCTGGAGGCATCACCAGCTCCCCAGCATCGAGGCAAAAGGGTTCCAGCACAGACACATCCACACGCCACTGGCACGAGCGGGGACCTGATATCCGAGGAAGGCTGGCTTGTCACTGACCCCAGTGACACCTCAGCACAGTGGGACTGGCTCGGACCGTGGCGTGATGATGAAGCAGGGCTCCTCATGTCTCCCCCCACCTCTCTAGAGAGCTCTGAACCTTGAGCTGGGGAACAGCATCACCCTGTCTGGCACCCAGCTGTGAGCAAAGGATAAGACCCCTTGGGGGCCACATGTGGTAATGCTGAAGGACCAGATTCAGCAGCTCCAATGTACATTTGTCTCTGTCACAGGGCAGGTCACCAAGATGCTGAGGGGAGCCATGGTGCAAAGGAGCCTGTTCTAACCCCATTTGCTTTTTGTAGGGCAGGCAGTGAGCCAGAGAGGGGCCTCTGCCCTGCAGGAGAACACCAGCATCCTCAGCATCACAGCAGGGACTCACTGGCCACCAGTAACTCTGAAAAAGTAACTTCCCAGCTGTTCACACACACATTCTCCTGCTCATATGAGGGCTTTATTTCAGGCCACTACAAGCAGCAGCGGTCCCTGGAGAAGCCCTGAGATCTTCCTGTGGGCATAGCCTCCCTGCCAAGCTGGACTGCAGTTCCAGTTTGACCCTTGCTGCACGTGATATCCAGCCCGGGCTGCTGTAACAGAACAGAAGCCCAGAGCACCCAGGGGTTTCCTGCTTCTGTTGCCTGCAGGGAAGGTACCCACCTTCCAGGGATTGGGATGAATCCAAGAAACTGAGATGGCCCCAATTAGCTTAGCTAGGAGTGAGAACAGCCATTCCTGGTAAGACGCCTCCAGACTCCATGCATGCAAAAGCCTGACAACAGCCCCAGTGCAAAGACAGGCTAATCCTACGTACCTTGCTGGAACAGGGTCAGTGTGACTGAGGTAACAAGCAAGAAGAGGGCCTTGATGGGAGGGAAGTGGGCAGGCTCATGGGCAAAGATGTGAACCAGCTGCAAAAGAGAGAGAGGAATCGAAGCTTCTGCTGGCCCTGCACATCCCCAGCCCCCCAAGCACAGTTCCATACCTGCCGGGTGAGTTCAATGGCAGAGACCTGGGGTATGGTGCTGTACATCTGCCCCAGCATCTCACACAGCTGAGGCACCATGGGGGCAAAATCATCCAGGAGGGTCTTCACAGACTTCTCAAATATGGCACAGACAGACTGTGGGAAAAGAGCACGAGCATGAGAAATGGGCAAGGCAACAGGAGACCTCAGCCAGGGTTTAATGGACGGGTCCCAGGGGAGCGAAGAGCTGGTAATGGGGATAGGGACCAGTCAGGCAAAGAGCTCAGATGTGCTCTGAGCAGGTGGCCTGCCCTGCAGCACAGGATGCTCCCAGTGATCAGGAAATACCCGTCCTACCACAGGAGGAAGGCTCCCCAAGGGCCAGGGAGAAATGCCTGGTGGGACTTTGCACATGGGCATTACTGGACTGAACAAACTGGACAAGCACCAGGTGATACAGGTCCAGTTCAGAACAGAGCTGTTCTCTTAGGGAACACAGGTTGGGTAGATCCTGTCTCCCTGCTCATGGCAGGACTTCAGTTACTGGAGAGAAGCAGAGCTGATGAGGAACAAGACAGACAGGAATGACTTGATGCTGCTGGTGACAGCAAGGAGCACTGGTCCAGATAACCCAGCAAGACATCCCTCTCACAGGTCATCACCCAGAGTTTGTCCTTTGCTGTCCCCTACTCAGGTCAGCAAGGATAGGCAAAGCTGCAGGCAGTATACAGATGAAGCCTGGTTACCTCCACCACCTGGGCATCATTCAGCCACTTGCTGAGAACCTTCTGTATGAGCTGGAAGACTTGCTGCAGAACCACCACCACCTGTAAGGAATGAGAGACACTGAAGAGAATTGGCCCCCATGGCACTGGGAAGGGAAGATTCAAGACTAAGCATGGCCTGGACTCAAAACTTCAGGCACCACCCCTCTTCAAAGCTGGACAGTTTTTTTCTGAAGCAGCCTGGCAGAGCTCACAGTTGGCATGTAGCACACAGGCCATCCTCCAGAGCAGCACCTAGCCAAGAGGCATCCAAGAGGCAAGTCACCTCTGTCCACCTCAGGAGTGGTGGGATGAGCTGAAGGAGCTATTTTAGCTGGAATAAACTAGTACTACCATCTTGCTGGCACACGCTGCATTCCCCATTAACCCCCCTCTCCTGCAGTGAGTTGTGAGGCTTTGGCCAGTCTGTGGCAGAGAACATGGAGCTGTCACTCTACTCACTGGGTTGGGTCCTTGCTGCACTGGCAGTTTTTTGACCTCGGTGCTTTCATGGTCGTCATCGTGGTGGCTGATGTCTAGGGTGGTGAAGAGGTTGGAAAGCAGGCCCAGGATGTGGATGATGGCCAGCCTGTTGGAGGGATTGGGCTGCCAGGGAAAATAAAGCCAAAGTATGACACAGACTGCACTACTCAATCATAGTCATGTCTTTGGGATGCTAAGGAACTAGAACTGCAAAGTGCAAGAGAGAGGTTCCCTGCACTGCACTTTCCCTTGAGCCCATGTTTAAGAGTGCTGCATCAACACAGCAACCCCAGGGCTACAGACAGCAGGAGAAACCACTTCTGGATGGAGGCAGCACACAGGCACTTACCGTTTCATCAGCCAGCTTTTCCAGCTGCTGGATGTAGGGGGTGATCAGGGAGTGCAGGTTCTTCAGGATCTCCTCCACTTGCAGTGCAGAAAGCAGGAAACCAAGAGCCTGCATCAGCCACATGCACTGGCTTGTCTGGGACACAGAAGACACAACAGGGCAGATCATTGCCTAGCCCACAGCCCATGCTCTGACAGCTGCCAGGGTCCCAGCTGGGTGTGCTGCAGCTCCTGAACTGCTCTATCTGGGTCCCTCTAGGTACATCTCACTGCAGGAGAGGGGAACAGCTCCCTAACAGCTTCTGCTCCCAGGGAACAGCTCTGGCTTCAGCACACCTGGCCTCTTCCCAGCACCTGCCAAGGAAAGACCAGTTGGTGTCCAGAGATCTCTATGCTGGCATCACTCACCCTAACTTGACACACCATCCTTCACACAGCCTGTCTCAGCCACCCTGTCCTAGACACAGGCAAGGCTGGAGCTCAGTTCCTACACTTATCTCCCTTCTTCCTCTTGAAAACATGCCTGTCATCTTGGTATGCTTGGGTTTGGAGAGACTGGGAACTGCTGGAGTTAAGCCTCCTCCTCCCTCTCTAAGGGACATACCCTCCCAGCACAACCCCAGCCTGTGTGGGTGAAGTGCAGCCCAGCAGCGAGAGGCAGCCAGCAGTTTCTCCTGATCCTGCACACCATGGATGCAGTGCTGAGCTCTTCTCTAGGGACAGCTTTGTGTCTTCAGCTCAGCATGACTAAGAAGGGCATGAGGGGCAAGGAGAATCAGCAGAGGTGTGAGTCAGCCTCTCTTACCTTGTGAATCTGCTTCATCAACACCTCCTGTCAAAGGGAAAGGGAGAGGAAAAGAGGTGGGTGAGTGCTGCAGAAAGGCACTCCCTTCCAGGAGACAGGACTGACAACAGGATGTAGGATTGACACAGGAGGTCAAGACAACTAACACCACTGTGGCCACAGACAAACATTGTGTGCTCCCCACAACCTGCCACAGGCAAGAACTAAAATTCTTGTTCCCTGAGCCAGCCCACTCAGCCACCCAGCAAGGGGAGCTCCCGGCTTGGACGGGCTCTGCAGCAGGATTGCTCAAGGAGCCCACCTCAGCCAGGGTTTCCTCATTCCAGTGACAGTGTTCTCCAGGCTTTAAAAGCAGAGATGCTTTTAAGAGCCCTTCACCTCTCTGCTTGCATATATATCCTGGCAGCTTGCCCAAGTCCAGCCCTTCTCCTAGTGCCTCAGGACTCTGAGCCTCACCTGCCTCAAATCTTGAGAGTCAAGAAGGAGCATAGGACAAGCTGCTCCAGCACTGCAGGGATCAGCTCAGTCACCAGCAGCATGGCAAGTGCACAGCTGGCAGGCTGCTGCTCCCAACAAGGCAAACAAAACCCCAGGGGAAGGACAGACACCCATGTGCAACCCCAGCAAAGCCCTTGGCAGTCGTGTCTGTCAGTGGCTGCCATTTCTGCATTCGCAGAAGGACACAGGGCCTGCCACATGGGTTTACTAGCCTGCAAACAAAACAGACAAGAAATCTCTTGCACCAAGCAAGATACCCTGAGCTGCTCCTTTGTCTCTCTGCTCTGATCTTCACAAAGGAAAAGGTGTGCACAGAGCACATCCCAGGTCACCACCACACGTCCACCTGCATCCAGCTCCTACCTGTGACACAGCAACAATGTTGGCAGCATAAGGTGGCAGGTCGTACTTGCACTCTCGGCAGATCTTTTTCAGGGTGGAGACACTGGAGATGGAGAGCTCGGGGTTGCCCAAGGCTTGGAGCACCAGTGGTAACACATTGTTAATCATGACAGGGTGATCAGCCAGCCACTCGGACAGAGACCCTGCATACACAGATGGGGTCAGACTGCAGGACTGCACCACAGGTTCTTGCTCTCTGCATTCCGTGATGCCCAGCTTTGCTTTTCACCACTGGTATTGCTGGGCAGATGTGGTCTCAGGGGGGCTTTCCCTCCCCAGCCCAGCCCACTCACCAATAGTGAACATGACGGTGTCAGCAAGCTGCACATTGCTGATGCTGATCCGGGGAATGAGGCCAATCAGTCCCGGCACCACATCGGAGTAGTTCACGTCGATGGTCTCAGCAATGGACTGGAAGCCGTAGAGCAAGGCCTCCGTGTGCTGCCAGGGTGGGAGAGGCACTGTCAGAGCCATGCACTGACCCCCGATCCCTAACGCCACCCCAGCTCCAGGCACCAGCTCAGCACCCCCACAGTAGCTGAAGAGGCTGATGCCTTGGCAGCACTAAGGACAGGGAGGCAGATCTATTCCTCTCCACAGCAGACTCCAGAAAGCCTGTATGTGTGCTGGCAAGGTGCTCATGCTCCTTATGCTGTCATGTCCCTTTGCTTTCAGTGTCCCATTGAGGGTGAGGACAGGTTCCTGAGGGCAGTCAGCCTGGCACCTGGGTCCCCTTGCTCACCTGCCACGTGGATGGCTGCTCTGTGTTGGTCAGGAGACGTCCCAGTTTGTCATAGAGGCTGCTCAGGAGCTCAGCACCCAGCATCTCATACACGTACATCAGCGTGTCAGAGATGTCCACCCTGCAGAGAACATGGGTGTCTCCAAATGCTGTCCCCAACCCACGCAGAGAGCTCCATGTGTGGACACATCACTTTCCCTCCAGGGCACAGACACTGCTCATACGAGCACACTGTCCCAAACAATGGAGTGATCCTATGGCCTCTTGGGCAAGATAACTGGTGCTGTGCCAAAATTTTGCCAAATGAGCCAAACCAGCTCATTTTCACATTACCACCACAGCCAAAACAGCTCTTGATGGAAGAAATCTCCTCTGTGTCCCTCCCTGGCTCATCATAAAGCACTCAGTCTCCAAGGTGGCAGAATGCTGCCCCTGCATCCTCACCTGCCTGACAAGCAAATCCAAATCTCCAACTTGTACCTGTATATCCGAAACTGCTCCTTCTCATCCGAAGACCAGAAGCCATACTCCTCATCAGAGGGGAACTGGGCTTTGTGCAGCAGCACGTCCACAAGCTGGAAGTAGACAGGCCTGTAGACCTGCTGGTACACCGCCTGCTTGTCTGGCTCAAAGGACAGGATATCGTCCTGGAGGCAGAAGGAGGAATAAATACATCAGGTGTTACAGGGAAAGGAAAATAGAGCTAATAAGCCTGCTACACAGGGGACTCAGGCACATCTCTCAGGGACCTGTCACACCTTGGAAGGCTGCATTTCCAGCTCCCTAAGATCCACTTGATGCTGTGCCCCTTCTGCAGTGGCAGGACTATCTGGAGGCAAGATGCCAGAAGCCCCAGAAGCTGGGTGGACCCTCAGACAGCATTGTTATAGAGGGTGGCAGTGTCCTGCCATATCCTATCCTTGGGAGCACACCCACACCAGGAGCATGTGTGCCTCAGACTGTTGTGAGAGAGCTGACTGAGCACAGTGCCCTCCTGCATGCACCTGTAACCTCAGTCCCATCTGGAGAAGCAGCAAGAGGTGGTGGGAGCCTCAGCCTGGCCTCATGTTGCTGGCAAGGCACTGATTTGCTCCCCTCCCTGCCCACGCTCAGCCACGCCACATTGGATTGTGGAGGAATGGAGCTGAGGGATGAAAGGGAGCTAAAAATAGAGCACAGTGTGGCAGGGCTGCTCTGCCAATCCAAGGAACACTGACCCTGGGAGAGGGACCCCAAACTGGGCAGCCACTAGAGCCATGCTCTCATTCCTGCTGCAGGCACACAGCAAGAAGGTAAACAACCAGGTTGGCTGCTGGAAAGAAAAAAAAATTAACATGAAGTTTTAATTAGTTTTGTTAATGAGGCCCTTAAAGGATGGCTTACACTTCTAATGAGGACTGGCGGCATAAAGAGCCAGCCACAGTGCCAGCATTTCCTAGATATGTGCCCTGCCCTAGCTGCAAGTACAGGGAAAGGAGTGAGGACATCAGAAATCCCTGGGACCAATTAAAACCAGGCCAGACCCCAGTCCCCATGCACTGGTGCCTCTGGCCCTGCCTGGAGGACAGAGCCCAGGCAGGCTGTCCACAATAGTCACCGACCTGCAGCGTGTACCAGAACGTGAGGGTCAAGGAACTGGTGGTTTCGTTGACGGGGTAGTGTCCAGGGATGCCAGTGCAGAACATGATCATGTTGACCAGGGCCAGAAAACTCTGCCAGTGCTCCACCTGGTCCAGGAGGGCTCTGGGAAGCAGAGAGCATGGTCAGAGTGGCATCTCTGCTGTGAGCCCAACTCCTCTGCCCTGACACATGTCACTGGGTGCAGGATAGGCCCTGGACAAAGCAGCACATGAGGAAGAGCAGGCTGCTCCAAGCTGACTCCTCCTCCGAGGGCCCATCCCCAGCACTCACCGGGAATGGTTCTCCCCCAGGGCCACGGCGATGCGGCAGATCCCGTGCGACGTCTCCATGTCCCCGCTCTGCACTGCCTGGCGCAGCTGCTCTTGCAGCCCCAGCACGGGCGGGATGAGCTTGAGCAGGGTGTTCACATACCTGCAAGCACAGCCTGAATCAGTGCCAGGCATCACCTCCGTGGCATGGGCTGCCGTGCCATCCATCCCTCCTGATGCTCTCCCAGGGTTCCTGCCCAGCTTTACCTGTTTGAAGGCTGCTTTGTGCAATGGGATGCACGCAGGAGCCCTTACTCCTTACGTGAATTCTCCTTGCAGCCTGTGGCATTAGGACAAAAGCTGCAGCCCTGACCACTGCTGCAGTGGAGCCTCTGCAAGTGAAAAGGTTTGCCTCTGGGCAAACCCCTCACTGCACCACGGTGTGGACCCTTGCCTTTGCCCACCCACACCTGCCAGCAGGGCTGCCAGCACCTCCAACGTGCCACTGCCACAACCAGCTGTGAGTGAGCTGTGTCTGTGCACAGCAGCATTGATGTGGAGCAGAACAGCAGCGAGGGCAGACCTGCGGGCTCTTCCCACCATGCTCGCAGCCCTCGGATTTGCACAGAGGCAGTCCAAGCTGCCAGTGGGAAACCACACGACTCTCCAGCTTGGGCACATCCAGACTGTGTGCCATGTCTGGGATGAATTGGGCACCCACCTTTGGGGAGTCCCACCCAGGGACAATGCTGGCCCCCGGCACATTCCAGGCTGCCACAGCCCGGTGCAGCACTGCTCTCCCACATCCCATCCCGCACATCAGCCTCCCCTCCACTGCCTGTAAGGGATGGTATCCAAGGCAACGAGAAGGAGGCAGCCAAGGTGAAAGGCAGCCCAGGGCCCCTGGAGAGAGGCCGTGCTGGAGGCTGATGAGCAGCCTGCCTTTTCCCTGCCATTTCCCTGCCCGCCCAGGCGTGTTATCTGCAGCCGCAGCCTGTGCTCTCTGCCTGCCCCCTACACGCAGGTGCAGGGCTAAGGATGCTTGGAGTGGGAAGCATACATGATTCCAGCTCTCCTGTGCTCATCCTGGGGAAGAGATGTGAGTGCTGACAGCAGGACAGCCACACATCCACCCCGGAGTGGCAGGGTGGTTTTTGCTATGGATGATATGAGAGAACAAAGCCATTGGTGCCACCAGTGCAGGGCTAGAGTTGTGCTGGTGGTGGCAGCTTTCTCTCTGGGTCAGCGAGAGAAGACAGAGGAAACAAGGTGTCTACAATCCCAGCTGTCATCCCAGTATTCCCTCTGTGCTGCTGGGGGTCACCCTCCTCTCACCCTCTCCCCCAGAGAGAATCACACAGCAAAGGGTTTATTTTTGCAGAAACCATTTCCAAGCCTCTGATGCCCTGTGAGTTATGCATGTGGCAGCATGGAACAATGTGATGATGGAGAATTTGGAAATTCAATAGCTCCTCTCCCTGGGAACCGATGCTGCATGCAGGGTAGGCCCAAGGGAGCCAGGCCAGTGCCCAGACAAAAAGCCATAGGGAACCTTCCACTGCTCCAGTGTAAGGCAAAGCCATCCTTCCTCCACAGCACTGGGTTCACATTACCCTAGGGAGGTTTTTATGGCTTTATGATTTTTATGACTTTTTCTGACAAGGATCCTGCTTCTGCCAGTTACCCTGAAATACTCACAGTGCCTAGACCTGAACTGATCCTCTGGAATCCCTGCACAGCTAACAGAGATAACCACCTGGATTTGCTTCCATGCTGCAATCCTGTATTACTGAAGACTTCTAGAAAATGTTGGGTGAACCATGTCTCCTGAGCACCACCTTGCTCTGCTAACTGTTCTGCAGACACAAGGGCATCCTGGATGCAAGGGACCCTAGTCAGGAGGGAAATGCTTGTTCTAAGTGAGTTGTTTTAACCAGTCACTCAAGACCTGTGGTCAAGTCAGCCAGAGCTGAGCTGCTCTATTCCATATCCAGCAGCATGGAGCCCCAGGTCACTTCACCTGGTCAGTGCTGCTTTCAGCCCAAGGGAACAGTTGATGCCACATCCCTGACCAGATGCAGAGCTTGCCCCAGGAGGTGCTGCCAGCCACCACTTCCCACCCTCTGCACCACTGTCAGGCAGAAGAAGACAAAACCATCCCAGCTCAGAAGAGCCCCTGGATGCCCAGCTTGTTTCCAGCAGCCAAAAACGGTGAATGCCTGTGAAAGAGTCTGTGAACAGGGCAGCCACATGGTGACTTTTGCCCATGCACTTTTCCCTGCAGTGATTTGCCTTAGCCTTCCTGGGCAAGATTTGCTATCCTGGTATTTAGGAGCAGAGCAAATTTTGTTTTCATGAGTTTTTCTGGTCCCTTCTCAAAGCCCAGTGAACTGCAGCATTTGCAGCTCCCTCTGTGGGACCAGCACCTATTGTTGCTCTTCCCACAACCCTCTGCAAACTGCACCAGTGTGGGGGACAACCTGTAGAGGGGAGATACAGGCATATGGGACAATCTCATCCTTCCTGATTCAAAATCTGAACCAGCAGATAATAACCCAATCTTATTAAAAACCTGTTTCTAATGAAGCTCTTGGAAAACTCTTTAAGTGAAACTCCTGTTCAAAAATTCAGCACCAGGTACCAAGACCAGAAAGAGATGGGCTGTACACCAGGCAATCCCATACGGGCACCTGCAATCCTGCAACTGTAGCAACACCCTGCTGCTTTCAGAGAGGAGACCCAGTGTCCAACATCCACACTCCATAACTCCCACCATGGGCATACACCACAAGGAGGTCCCTACCCCACTCTGATGCTACCCACTGCACTACAGGAAGGCCAAGTGCCACATGCCAGCTCTCCCCTTGCAGCACGTGCTGCCAAGCTCTCTGACCCATTTAGCTGAGGGGATAATTCTCAAATGAGATGGAAAATACAGCCCAAGACTCTCCTCTGCAAATGCGATGCAGCAGTATCTCCATTCCTCCCCTCCCACAACTCAGGAGCTTCCCACCACCTTCAAGAGGAGAGGTGTGCTCAGAGATGCTCCAGTGCTAGCTCCTGGCCCAGCCTCCAAGGTTTCTTCTCAGGAATTCCATGTCCTAACAGAGGAGCAGCATCAAGACTCCAGCAACACCCAGCTTATCCCCTTCTCTGGGTTCACAGGGCTCCCACCCACCTGACAGGTATAGAGATCAAACACTTTGCACCTACACATCTCTGGTGCAGCATTTCTAGTAACACCTCAGAGGCAGGAAACGACTTACTACTCCTTGCAAGCAGGGAAATGGCAGATGCCACCACATGTGACTTACCCCAGAGTAAGGCAGCACCAGGGCCACGTGGTCCTTACCCATGAGGTCACGCCTGCTCTCCCACCTGGACACAGGTGCTGCAGCAGGAGAGCTGCCTTGCAAGACGGTGCTCCCCTGGGAGATGACCCACAAACTAAGTTTCTTCTCAAAGTCAGAAGCCAAGTTCATGAGCCACTGAGACTTCTGCTGGTGGCAGAAGCACACCTGCATGATCACCTCTGCAGCAACGTCAGTGAAGACAGCTGGGAGGAAGTGAGGGGAGGAAGCACCCAGGGAACCCATGGCAAAGTGGTGAGTCCCAACACTAACCCTCTCATGGAGCAATGCCCTAATAAACTCTGGAGAGGACCATGCCAGCAGCCCAGTGCCAAGAATGCTGTGAGCCTGCAGCCAAGGGCCCTGCGGAAGCAAAGGCGAGAGACCTCGGAGGAAGAGATCAGCTGAAAAGCAGCAGGGATCTCCCAGACTATCAAGATAAGAGACAGAAAGGTCAGGAGACTCCCTGGGGGCTCTGGGAAAAAGCTGGATCCACTTTGGCTGAGTGACAAAGCCAGAGGGCAGGGACAGCTGGCACTAGGGGAAGAAGGAGGAAGAACACATTATAGTGGACACAAGAAACAAAGGGGAGGAGAGCGCCCACCAGGGCTGGGAAGCAGCCGACACCACACACTGCCTGGCAGGGCATCCCTGTGACAATGCCACCGCTGTCCCCACACCCCGGGGCAGGAGCTGCACCAAGCTCACACACTGAGTAGCCTTTCAGGCCAGCTGCTTGCCCTGCCCTGGCCACTGCCCACATGCCTACAGACAGCAGGGTGCTCTGCATGGCTGATGATGCCTCTGGGAAGAAGGATGGAGAGCAAGTACTGAAGATTCTGTAAGGGAGCAGCCAGCATGGTAGGTCTGAATGGGGTCGAAAAGTGCATGACAGGGTCAACATAGAAGCAGAGAGGAAACCCCACTGTCAGTCACACTTCTCTCCACAATTCACTTTGAAAACTCAGCAGAAAATTCAGCCTTTTAATGTAATCAAAGAGCAGCACTGCTCTTTCTGCACAAAAGTATGGAATCACAGCCAAGGAACTTCTGAGACTCAAGGGAAATGGAAAGCAGGAAGACAGAGCCCAACATTTCAGAACTGCAGGTGACCTTCTCATACCTCACTTCCTGCCCCAGACCCGCTACAAGGGTCTGAGCTGGTCCACAGCCTTTGCCAGGCACAAGCAAAAACAGCTTGTGGTCACCTTCTAAACACTAGCAAATGAGGCAACCCCTCCCCCCCATCCAGCAACACATTAAAATCCTGATCGGTCCCTTTGTGCACCAGGATTTGCAGTCCACAGATGCAACTCCTTGTCATGGAAAAGGACAACCCCAGGCTACCCTGGAGCTGAGGAACATGCAGGCTGCCCTTGCCCTTAAGCAAGGGGAGGATCAGGGCTCACAACTGCAGTAGCAGCATCATTCCCACCGCTGCAGAGGGTCGGAGCCTGCGCGATGTGCAGCGATGCACAGGGCATGCACAGTGGCAGCAGCTCAGCTCAGCCTTCAAGGAAACCCTCCTCCTCGGGGGAAGGTTGCTAAGCAGCCAGGAAGGGATGTGGCCACGGGAACTGGAGATGTACTGTCCCTTCTGCAGGCATTGGTCCCAAGAGCTGACAGCAGCTCAGGCAATGCAGCCAAGCAGACAAGCTCAGAGCTCCCACAGCGCAGCCCCAGCAGGACCAGCTCAGCTGCTGCCAGGGCAGCCATGGCCACAGACAAAGGATGAGTCCTTGGCTGGCACAAGCTGTTGGAACCAAGAGAAGGGGAAAAAAAATGACAAATCTGGTTTTATTATCTCTGCATTGAATCAGGTCCTTGGCTGGACCAGCAGATTAAGGTCTCTGAACTCCTGCTGGCAGGAGTTGGGCAGTTGCTCTCTGGTTGGCTGCTGCAGGATCTGACACCAGGAGCCAGAAGCATGCATCCTCATTTGCCTCAGAGGCCAGCGTGGACACCGGCTGCAGCTGCCCAAGACTTCATGGATCCTACAAGTCAACCATAGTACAAAGCCTTCCAGGACCAACCATGAGAAACCAACAGCCTCCAACTGCTTTTGATACTCTCCCACTCCCAAACCCTGTCATCATTACCTTCAGAGCCAACGACACCTAGAAAAAAACCTGAGATTTTTCCTTCCCACCCTGTTTCCCTGCTGATGTCCAAGAGCACCAGACTGCAGCACACAGGAGAGGCTGCCCTTACCTCTGGGCATCGGGCTGGGAAATGGCATTGACCACAGCCTCCACTGCTGTGTCAAAGAGCTCTGGGTCCTGCAGAGAGGTGAAAGCTGCCTGGATGAGGTTCTCGCAGTCCATCAGCGGGATCTCCAGCTGGACCCAGCTGGAGAAGCACTTCAGCACCTTCTGCTTGATGAAACCGGGGGAGTCCTGCTGCTGCAGCAGCTGCTCCAGCAAAGGGAAGACGGAGCCACACTCTTGCGCCAGCACGCTCCGTACCTGGCCCTTGCGGTACTGCGGAAGGCGGCTGGTCTGGAACTCCTCGGGCAGCACCGTCAGCAGCTCCAGCAGTGCCAGGCACCGCGCGCGCCCGTCCACGTTGGAGTCCTCCGCCTGGAACATGCGCACCATGTCTGCCACGGCGCAGGGCCAGGCCTCGGGCATCATGCTGAGCGCCAGGGAGGCCAGCGCCACGCACAGCCGGGTCAGCACGATCTTGGAGCCGCTGGCGAAGCGCGTGATGTGGGTGAAGAGCTGAGACTTGAGGCTCTCGTACTGGTCAGCCGGGATGTCGTTCCAGTAACGGGAGATTTTAATGTGGAGAGCACTGGCACCAAAGTACTGGATCTCAGGCACCTTGTCCATGTGGAGAAGCAGCCAGCTGAAGTGCCATGCCTGGGGGGACACCTGTGCCTGCATCAGCCATTTCTGAGCCAAGTTCTTGTTCTCGATGTTTGGGTCATAATACAGCTGATGGAGAGCCTGGAAGAGAGAGGGAAGCACCCTAGAGCAGCTGAGGAGCACCACTGTGGCCTGTCCTGCCTGGGAAAGGCTTACCAGGAAGGCTCACTTAGGATGGAGCCCAGTGCCCAGCCTGCCCTGCACAGCAAGACCCGCTCCCCAGGGCAGTCTGTGTTAGCTGGCCTCCCTCTTTCCATTCTCAATGAAGGGAGAGTGATCTGGCAGCAGGAGAGGACCTGCAAAGTATCCTTCCTCTCCTCTCATGCTCCACTCTAGAAATGTCTTTTCCTTAGTCATTTCCCATCTTCACCGTCACTCATGCTGAATCTGCCTGCTTCTCTGCTAATGTGCCATCACTGGGGTGGGCACAGGACCCTTCTTCCACATGAGGACTGTAAGGGACATGGGTGACCAGCCCTCCTGCCTTCCACTCACACCTGCTCTCTGAAAGGTGCTGTGATCCACAGCTTGCATCCATGAGCGCAAAGAATGCAAGAGCTACTGCAGATCTTTGTCTGTCAGGTTATGCAGAGTCCTGAAAACCCACAATCACTAAATTCAGGGATTAATCTCTCCATTAAGTCCCTTCAAAATATTTCCAAACCCACCCAGTTACAGTGGAGCCAAGACAGCTGGCATTCAACCCTGCCTCTGCCACTGCTTTCTGTGACAGTCCAGTGCTGCTTAGTCCATCTCTCCATATGGAGAAGGGAAACATCACTTACCTGCTCCTGCAGCTTTGTGAGATCTAGTTACTGCTTTGCATAGCTCAGATCCACATGAACAGCTTCACACAGGCTACAAGGCTTTATTTGCAGAGGAATATTATACAGATATGAAGCCCAACCTTAATTAGCTACTTATTCTGAGTGGGTACAGCCAACAATCAGTGTTGTCCTCGCACAAGGAGGGGAAGAATAACTACCCCTTGTCTGAACTCCATCTTCCAGCAGTGAGCATTTCTGCCTGGCACAGCACGTTTCATTTCAAACTGCTGACTGCACACGCCAGGAGCAAGGAAAATCCATGGCACCTGTCGGGCAACCAGGCACCCGTCACACCCCACCAGCAAATCAGAGGATGATTGCAGCAGGTGCAGAGGACGTTTTTGTGTCCCCACCCTGGCTCCAGGTCTCAAATAACCTCCCCCTCCCCCTCTATAAAGCTCTATGAAATTCTTGCGGTTCTTGTACCCAGGGGAGGATTTAAACCCTATTTTTAAGCATGCAGAACTGGCAGCTTGGGGCACAGGAACAAGCTTCCCAAACAAGCGCTTGTGCCTCCTGCTGCTTCCCAGTGTGAGACCAAAGAGCAGGACAATATGGCAGGAACTTTACAGAGTTGGCATTGCCTGGGCCATAATTTGACTCACCGCTGTTCAAGACTTTGTGACAAGGGAAAATGAGGATAACCTCTTTGTAAGAAAGAGGTTAGGAAGTACGTCGTAGGAGACGGAGTCAGCCAACATGGGCTGCAGAGGGACAGTGTCTGACCCACTAAAACATGTACCCTGACACAGAAAAGGTTTAACCCTACATAAGCAGGACATGGCAGAGAGAAATCTGTCCCAACAGAGCAAACCAAGGGAAGACCACGAGCTCTCAGTAGTTAGCCAAACCTTTGCTCTGTTCCCAGTTATCTTGGACTTGGATGCAGGAAGCATCACTCAGCTGCTGGGGCAGAGGTAAGCACTGTCATCCCCTCCAAGCAAAGCAACAATTTATTTCACTATAGAGCAGCAGCTGCAGATGTGCTAAAAGCTCAGCCACTCCTGGGGGTAGGAACCTGGCTCCTACCCCTGCTGTTGTGCTAAAGACTGAGTCATCCTGCAGCAGGGCTGAAGCTGGAGCTCCCAACCATTATCAGCTCAGTGTCTTGCTCCCATCAGAGCTTGCTGCTTATTTTTCTTCCCAAATAAATCTCATTTGAGATTCCCAGAATGGTGACAGCCCACTCTTTCCCTTCCCTGCTTGCTGGGCACTGTCACAAGGTGAAACAAGCAGTGCCCTCTGCATGCTCCCTAGCCCAGGAGGAGCCCACCTCTTCCCAGCCTCTATTTTTACACCTCCATGCATTTCCTAATGCATTTATTTCTTCTATTTTGAATAGTGCTACTGCTTAGAAAATTGTGGGCAGAAAAAAAACCCCCATGCATCATATATTACAAGGCACAACCTGTACACAGGAGCCCTAACCTTTAAACCTGCACAAGCTTTGCAAAACACAGACTGCACCACGTGTGCAGGATGGACCTGGCCCACAGGTGACTGCAGACCATGGCAGGGCAGCAGAGCAGGGGTTGGAAAACACAGTCTGCCTTCTGGGAAGCAGCTGAGGGCTCATCCCCCACCTGGCTGGGGCTGTCAGTGCTGCTGGCTAAGACCTGATCCTGCCAATAGGGTCTGCTTCAAGCCAGGAGCCTCTGGTGCTTCCATGTGATCATCCAACTGAATGGAGAGGAGCGAGCAACCAGGAAAAGCCCAACATGGAGCTGAGGTGCAAACAGGTACCAACCCTGCACACACCCCCTGCAGACACACATGCTACACATACCTCCCGCACACACACCTCCTGCACACACACCTCCTGCACACACACACACCTCCTGCACACACACATACCTCCAGCACACACACACCCTCCTGCACACACACACCCTCCTGCACACGCACCTCCTGCACACACACCCTCCTGCACACACACCCTCCTGCACACACACCCTCCTGCATGCAGCCCATTCAGAGACTCCAGCACGGGCCACGCTAAAAAATCCCATCTGCTGCATTGTAACAATGGCAAAGAGGGAGCACTGTCATAGCTGCTCCCCTCAACACTTGTGCTGGGGACATGTTACTACCCCTGCATTAAGAGGAACAGTAAGTAGTTGGGTTGTAGGACCCCTTCCCAATCAGGGCCAGCTTTGCAGATATCTGGACAGCTCTCCCACCACCACCATCCCAGCACCTTGCCTGTATCCCTCATATCCCGTCCTGTGCACAGTCCCCACAGACACCAGTGAGCTCTCTGGAGAGGCATCCACGCCCAGCAACATCAGCTCAGAGCTCTGCTGCTCCCACTCCTCCTGCAGGGAGGTTCTGGGGAGGTTTCCAGCAAAGGTCCCCAAGGACATGCTGGAGCCTCCACTGCTCAGCACCTCAGGGAGAGAAGGTGAGTGGTAAGATGAAAAGGTCTACCAGCTACACAAAGAAATTCAGAGGATGGAAGCAAAGTTAATGCTGAAAGCTCATGCAAAGCTCAAGCTGTTGGAAGTCAGAAGAATATTCTGGAAAAAAATCTATCTCAGCCCCCTTTTGCAAGCATCCTGCTTGGGAGGGGACCAGTTGTGGTAGCTCCTGAAAAAAGTATGGCTGTTCCTGCCTGCATGCAGGATGCCAGGTAGAAAAGAAAGGCAGCATGTGCCCCAGGGCTACCAACAGCACACCCCATCCAGTACGCTACACAACATGGGAGCCCTTCCAGGGGACCTCCAAGGCTGGGCATAAATATTGACACCATCCTAACTAAGCTCAATGCAGCAGAAGAAGCCCCTGGGAGCAGACTAGGCTCTCTCCCTGGCCTACCATGCACATCAGCTGAGTACCATCCTCTGCTGAGAGCACTGGGCAGGGGACTGCAGATGGGCACCTAAATATCCTGCATGCTCCTCCTCAGCAAGGAGACACTGCCCTCATGCCACACCATGCACCAGCATTGGCTGCTGCTGGACTTCAGTCTGACCACTCTGGCCAGCACCCTGAGGCCCATCAGGAAGCACTGGAGATGACAAGGGGAACTCATTAGTGCCAAGAGGGAGAAGCAGAAGGCATGAAATCAGGTGACATCTAACAGGGAGGCTTTGTGCATTCCAGTTTGAAGGGGTGGCTGACACCAGACCTGCCTTCTCTGCAATTAGACCTGTAATGTGAGAGCTGGTAAACAGCCTAGCTGTCAGCTATGCCCTTTGGCCAGGAAAGGAGCCTTCTCCAACATCAGCTCTGCTTGGCTGAAAATAATTCAAGCTTATTACGATGGCTCTTCCCTGCTCTAAAAAGCAAAGCCTCAGTCAGGCTTTAGTCACTGGAGCAACATCAGCTGCACCTCAAGTAAGCTGCACTGGTGCAGGGCAGCCTGCCCAAAAGACATGGGTCAGAGCTCCCATCCTGGTTCCTTTGTCAGGTGGAATGGGAGCAGTCCAAGGAGAGTTACAGCCAAGCAGAGGCACCTGGTCTGAGGCTGCACTCAGGTAGCACAAGGGAAGAGGATCTGCTACAAGCTCATAACCTCCAGCTCTCACCCTTCAGAGCTCCCACAGGGAGTCCACTGCCAGCAGGCTACCTCCCTCACTGCAGTGCGTAAATACATTAACAGGGGGTACCCTGCAGGGACATGTTGTGTCCATGCCATTATGGGGTGACAAGATGAGCCTCAGACACATGGCTCTGATCCCAGAGCAGGACCGTGCTGCCTCCTGTTCTTGGGGGCTCCACAGGGAGATAGCTGCCCTCCAAGGGCCGGTCTGCTTGAGCACACAGAGCTGACAGCAGGTACAGCCCTGAGTGAGGTCTGCATCGCAGCTGGGGAAACAGCTGCAAAATATATTCCTGCTCTGCTCCTGGTAGCGTGCCCACAGCCACGGCACGGCGAGGGCAGCGGTGGCCACGGCCCCTTGGCAACCACCAGCCTCCTTCCAGCAGCACCCCCGGGATGTCTCCTGCTGCAGTCTCTCGCTGTCCTTTCTACTTGAACGCACTCGCACCGTCAGTGCTCCAGGCCTGCAACAGCACAGCCATTATTACCCTGGCTCTGCCAAGTGAAGGGAACATCATCCCTGCCTCCCCCCGCCTGCAGCAGCTGGCCCCCCCGGCCCCAGCGGGGCAGGCTCAGCAGTCAGCACCCCGGGAAGGCGGCAGCCTGCCGAGGATAGCAAATGGATGCAAAATAAAGCCGGGTGTGTGCCGCCAGGCATGCTGCTCCTGTTCAAGGACCCACGTTTTGCCAGCAGTCCAAAAGAAAAGGGTTTTTCTCTCCTCTCCTAAGAAAAGATGCTGCCACTCTGAAGCCCCTCTTTGAGCCCAGCTTGCCCACACCAAGTCCTCGGCTGTTCAGAAGAGGCTGCAGCCCAGACATATCTCAACAGCTCTGGCATCTCTCCCACTGCTTCACTGCCATCAGCCCTCTGCAGAGCACAGGGTTGTCACCAGGAGGGACAGGGGCTGTGGGACACACATGAGCTCCTAGCGAGAGTGGGCAGGGGCCTGAAAAAGCAAAGGGTGAGCAGAACCAACTCATCCTGGAGATGCAAAGCCCAGGATGAGTTGCAAGGGTGAGCCAAACACTCCTGTCCACTATCCCTTGTTTCTACCCAACACTTCCATGATGGAGTACACAAGCAATTTGAGAGAGGAATTTCTGCTGGAGCCTAGGCACCAATCCCATCCATTCCTGTGCCATAATACATCAGAGCTGAGATGAGGCTCCAGCAATGGCCCTTGTAGAGCTGTACAACAAGATGCTGCCCTCTCATCCCATCAGCACCACACCATAGGAAGGAGCCATGTGTTCAGCCAAGGCTGGCTCTGGCTGGAACCTGCTTCTACAAGAACATTTGCTTAAACATATAACAAAGTGACTCTCTGCTTCCCACAGTTCTGCAAGAATCTCTCCTCCTAAGGCCCCCAGCTTACCATCCCCAATGTGGCTGCCACCTCTCACACACGCAGGCTGCCTCTAAGGACTAAGTGGTCGATCCACTACCTAATTCCCTCGATCAGGTTTCTGAAGACAGGCAATAGCCTTCCGAAGAAACCAGATGCACTTGATTTCTCCTCCCCATCCTCCTGGGCAGAAGGCAGCCCCAGCAGCTGCCACATCCCCGAGGCTCAGCATCTCGGAGGAGCAGTGATCAAAGCCGTCCCTCTCCCATTGCAGTAGGCTCCGGATGTCAGCTCCATGACACCCCGCCTACCCATCCTGCCGGAGAGACTCTGTGCATTCATCAGGCATCTCCAGAGAGGCACACGGCAATCTGGAAGGCCCAGAGATGCCAGACCGCTAATGTGCTAGGGAAAAGACGTCAGCGAATATTACAAACACCCCGAGGATCAGAGGCAGGACAAGGGAGGAAAGACCTGGAAGGAATTAAGACAAAAAAAGAGGGCGAGAGCCTGCACTTGAGAAATTCACGGAGGAATGGCACTGCTTTTTTTCTTATTTCAAAAAGGGCGATATTGGTGAAGCAGATTCAGCTGCACTAAGAACATGTCAGGAGGGTCTCCCATTCTTCCTCTCCTGTTCAATACTGCAGTATTAAGTGCTGAGGAAAACCAAGATTGCAGAGCACAAGTCCTGCTTGTGCACTGCTTCTCCAAGATGGACAGAGTAGCCTGGATTAAACATCTGCAATCCATCTTCATCATTACCCCAGCACCAGGCTGTCAGTCACACAAGGGACAGCTCCTGGGCACACAAAAGCACACGCAGGTCACAAACCAGATTGCACCATTTAGGCAATGAAATGTTGAGCATTCTCACAGCCTGAAGCCCTTGGCTTTCCCACTCTTCCCTTCCCTCCACCCCCTCCCAACACAGCAACAGAGCCCCACTCAGCAGCAGGTGCAGGGGGAGCAGAGCCAGCCCAGAGCTGCTGGACTCCCAGCAGGTCCACACAGCATGGCCACGCCAGCCGGCTCTAGCTGTGCTGAAGTCAGAGCAGCATCTAGGTCAGGCTCAGAAGAAAACAAAAAACAGACAAGCAGCCCTCAGCCAGGACTGGGGGATGCTGACACAGTAACCCTATCAAAACAGCTCAGCCCTAGTGCAGCCCCACTCCTTCTCTGTGCCACAGGACAGCTCCCTATGCAAAAACCGAGCAAAAAAATACAGGGAGCAACTTTCAGATGGTTCCTGAAGTGCAGCACCTGAACCTGGCATCTGAACCTGGCACCTGTCCACAGGCTTTTAGACCTGGCCCTGCCTCCAGCACCTGCACCCTCCCACCTCCCTGAAATCACTGTTCACAGCTGGAGGCTGGCACTGGTTATGATAAACACAGCAATGATCTTCTTCAGCTACACAGGCACCCCAGAGCCCTGCAAAACCCCACTGCATAATAAACAACAGTAGGGGTACAAAAGGATTTTCCAGGGACAGAATCTTCTCCATGAAAACCATCAGAAGAGTGGGACAGGCAGAGTCTTCCCAGACTGCCCTAGCTACAGCTGCCACACATGATGACTTCCACTGCAGGGGACCTGGAAAGGCTTCAGCCCTCTGATTTAAGAGATAACCAGCTCCTCACGCTGTTCCTAACCCCAGCACTTATCACTGACTGACTCAGAGTGGAGTCAAACCCTGACTTTAATCAGCATTCAGTATTATTAATAGAGCTATGCACAAAATCTGGCAGGTGGAAGAACCCAGGCCAGTAGGAGCATCACTCATATGCCAGCATCACCTCTGACAAAGTGGCTCTACCCACCTACCTCCCACCAACCCTGCTCCCAGCAAAGCCCATCTTTCCTTCACTTTGCACCCCACCTTCCTGGAAAAGACCGACACAGGAAGGCTCTGAACCTCTGTTTTTTTCTGATCCCACCCCATGCTTCTTCCCCTGTTCAGGGACCGTGCTGCTGCCCCCCACCAGCAGCTCTGAGCCCCACTGCAGTCCACAGCTGCACCTTCAGAGGACACTACTGAGATGGCAAAGCCTGCGGAGATCAGGAGTGGCAGAGGCAGGCTGGGGGAGGGGAGATGAAGTATCCTAGAGGGTATCTCTGCCTCCTCCCAGGCATTGGGAGACTAAATCCCGAGCAGCTTGGCAAGGATGAGCTGCCTCTCAGCACAGCCGCACCTCACCCAGCCTGTGCCGGGTGCCCCCCACCCTGGCACTGCCCACCCTTCCCAGGCAAGTGTGCGCCTCATTGTTGGTGCAAACAAAGGAGCGGTTTGTGTCTGATGAAAAGAAAGGGAGTCAGAGGCAAAATCATCCAGCAGCCCTGGATGTATGCAGATTAAGCTGCAGAAGGTTGCATGAACGCAGCCTTTTCCAGACATCAGTTAATCCCCTGGCTGTGCTCTATCCCCATCTCCCTGGAAGAGGTGGGCTGTGTCTCACCTGCAGCCACAAAGGCAACCAGCACTCAGTGACAAACCTGACATTCCTGACCTGACATTCTTCTGCCTCCTCCTGTGAGGACAGGCAACCTGCTGGGGAGGGACAGGTGTGAAAAGCTTGGGGAAATGGTTTAGTGGTGGGCTTGGCAGGACTGCACTAACCATTGGACATGACGATCTGAGATCTCTTCCAACCTAAATGATTCCATGATTCTATATGCCCACCAGCACGCCCATGAGTATTGCCTTGGCAAGGATCTCAGTCTATTCTTATAGAGGAAAAATGAGGACACTGGGATTCCCACTAACTATCTGAGGACCAAGCTATGGATGTCTGTGGGATGTCTGGCTACAGGGTAAGTGGAAGAGTGATGCACTTGCTGTTTGCCCTTCAGGGATGCATCCTCTGTTGCCCTGCCCCCACCACCTCCAAGGTTGCCAAGGGCAGGTTTTTGTTCAGCTGCCCTCCCAGGTGTGCTCACTGAGATGCCCTGTTTAGTCTCTGTGATGAACCCCAGGTCACACATCAGGTCATACATCAGCTGCTCAGGGCTCACCCCAGCAGCAGTGTGATACCAGCAGGCCTTGGTTTGCCCTGGCCATTCCCTGGATCCCAGATTTCAGCAATCAGCCTCACTCCTGTTACCCTGCAGATACTGTAAGGACCTTGAGCTTCAGCAGGAGCAAAGGGGGCGGATTCTTGATTTAGAAAGGTATCAATAGGCTATCTGTCCGCTGAAGGCTTTTCCCAACTGTAATACCCAATAATGCCCAGCATCTGGCAAAAATTCCTTCCTTCCCTGCTTAATGGAGACGCTGATAATGGGCTCCACATTGATGCAGCTGGTTCAGTAGCCAGGACCAGACCCGAGGGCTCTCCCTGCCCAACGCTGCAGCTGGCGACCTAGAGGACGCCAGTCAGAAACACACACAACTCCTCCCTTCTGCTCTCATTCCTGCCACATCATTTTCCCTGCCCGGGCTGCCCGGGCGGCTCCCCCTCCAGCCCCATGTACCGGACCGCCAGCACCGGCAGGGCGGGCACAGGGGACGCCGCCCTCGCCGTGCCCGGCACCGCGGAGCAGGTGCCCCCCCGGCACCCGGGACGCATCCTCCGGCAGCACCGCGGCACCATCAGC
>JANPWX010000010.1:581174-755825 GCA_024734555.1 Trochalopteron elliotii
GTCGCCGGCTGTGCCACGGCTGCACGCCGGTCCCCAGGTCGCCCCGACCCCGGGCCACCCGCGTGGCTTTAACCTCCTCCCGGCCACCCGGCAGCCTGGGCCCCGCGGTCCCTCGGAAGGGTCGGATGGCCGCTCCTGCAGCCACCTGCGGAGCCGCCGCCTCGCCTGCTCTCATCTCCTCGGATTATCCAGCGCGGGGGTGACAACTCCCGCGTCCTCCTGCGACATCACCTGCCAGGGAGTGTGCGGGCACAGGCGGCGCCCGCTAAGCCGTCCCTGCCACCGCGAGCAGGAACAGCGGAGGTGGCACGCGGCCCGGATCAGCTGCTTCACCTGCCCTGGAGCGGCACCGTGTGGCCCCAGCTCCCCTCTTTTCATCCCCACTCCTGTCCTGGCACAAGCATCTTGACCTAGTCCGTGTGTATGGGTGGCTCCCTGAATGCTCTGCCGTGGGACTGATGCTCCAAGGCCGTGGCCTGGGGCTGCTCCCATCTGAGATGTCCTCGTGGGCATCAGAGGGAGTGCCCGTGGGTGCCTTGGCCCAGCACAGTTTTGGAGGCCCTGGTGCACCCCTGTGGGCGAGTGACAGGGAACAGGCTCCTCTGCTTTGCAGAGCTACAGACTAATGCAGCTGCCTGCTTGGAAAATTTCAATGTGAGTGGCATGTCCTGTTCAAGGTTGCCTGGCTGTCCCCATGGAGGTGGGTCT
Source organism: Trochalopteron elliotii (assembly GCA_024734555.1). Taxonomy (NCBI): domain Eukaryota; kingdom Metazoa; phylum Chordata; class Aves; order Passeriformes; family Leiothrichidae; genus Trochalopteron; species Trochalopteron elliotii. The sequence goes on from JANPWX010000010.1 coordinate 581,883, forward strand.
GACCACAGCCTTGCCCATACTAGGGAAGCTGCCTAGGAAGAGAGGGCTGCCAATGAAAGGAAGGGCTGCCTCCCCCGCTGATAACCCTCGGGCTTGGAGACAGCCTCAGGTGCTGGCTCAGCAGAGGAGTTACCCCATCCCCTCTCACCTTCCCTACAGGTTGGGCAGGTCTTCATGTCCCCAGGACACAGCCAAGAAGTTCTGAGGATGTGATGCTGGTTGTATTCAGGGGGCTATGTGGGGCATGGCACAGGGGACTTAATACAGGTGATCCCAGTGTTCCCGGTCATGTGGTACAGGTGGTTGTGCAAAGCCTGGCCTCTGTCCTCTTCCATGTATGCCCCCTTCAAGGCTGCTATCCCAGACACCTGGAGGAATTGGCTCCCTCCTCTGCCCTTTCTTCTTGTCCTGGGAGACATAAACCTGCAGCTTCTGCTAGCCCCACTAATGTCCTACCAGCAGCACCTCCTCCCTCTCCCCCCACAATCATGGTGGCATGTCCCAGCTATGTGCTTCAATCCCAGAACTGCTCTCCCCTCTCGGGCTCCCATGAATATTGGCTCTGCCCTGGGGTGTGCTGAGCATGGGCCAGGCTGCACAGGGTACTGGGGTGCAGGGCAGGATTCCAGCCCCACAGGTCTCCAGACAGAGGGGTGACCTGCTCCCTGACTGCTGCTGGCACTGCCTGGCTTCGTACCTCCCAGGGCACTGCCTGTGCCAGCCTGTGCTCCTGCACCCCTGGGCCTGGGGTATCCCCAAGTGCCTTGTCTGGTCTGGAATAAGCCCTGACGAGTCAGGACCTGCTGTGACATCAGTCCTTAAAGATGCCACCCTTGCATGTGGCAGGATGGGGGTGATGCAGACCAGCCAGATGGCAGGACTGAGCATGCTGTGACTGCTGTCCGAGGCCATGGCTGGGTGTGACAAAACATACGTGGGAGAGGGCTGTGACGCAGGCTCTGTCCCATCTCAGCAGTGACGTGGCTCTTTCAGGGATATCTCTGAACAAGTCTCCTTGTCTCAGCTGACCTGAACATCCTTGTGTGCCCTGGTCCCAGGCTCTGTGCTCTTTTTCCTCCTCAGCCCTCCCAAGGCCAGGACAGGGCATGGACCATCCCTGGGGCTGGCTCAGCCCGATGGCAGTGGTGGTCCTGCTCTTTAAATGCTGGGAAGAGAGGAGGGATGGAAGGAGGATTTGAGCCACCCCACTACCTCCTTGAAACCTGCAACCACGCATCAGGGAGGGCTGGGCAGTTGCTTCTCTGGGGCCCCATTGGTTCTAGCAACAACCCGCCCCTTGTTTAGAAGCTGGGAGGTGTGGTAGAACAGTCAGGCGCCTGGAAGTAGCCTTCCCATGCCTTCAGGCGATGGGACTGTCCCCAACATATCCTGTGGCTCTGGGAGCCCGGTGGCATCACCAGGGTTCGCCTAAGAGGTTACTCCTCCACACACCTCCAGCTGGGACTTGGCATGAGGTATGAGAGCTGGTCACAGCCTCGGTCCCTGGCTTCCTAAACCATTTCCTTTTCCAAGACACTGTGGTGAGAAGGTCACTTGGCTGGACACCTGCCTTTGTCAGGGCCGCACCCAGCCCGATTGCTGCTGTGACCCTTGGCGGGAAGTCATCCTGCCGGCAGGGAGTCCCCAAGAGAGCAGTCAGTCAGTCAGTCACAGTCAGCTTGTCACAGGCAGGACAAGCTCTGATGCCTGTGCTTCCAACGTTACATGAACCTAACCTGCAATCCCCTCTCCCACCCCTCAAAGTCACCTGCAAGGAGGAGCACAGCCCTCTCCAGTCCCCAGCACCAGGCCACTGGCATTGGCCAGCTGCAGCTGCTGGCAGCTGGATTCCTGTTCTGGAGTCAGCAGTGAAACCAGGCAGGGGACAGCCCAGCCAGGGGAATCCCTCTGCCTCCCATAAAAAAGGCCCAAGGCAGCAGAAGAAAGAGGCCAGCCAAGCTTGTTTGATAGCTTTATTGCTTCTGTGATATGACAGAATTGATGTGACATAAGCTGGCTTGGAGGAGCCTGCAAGACTCTTACCCTCCCTGCCTAGAGGGGAAATTAAAAAAAAAATGCAGAAACTAAAACTAATTTTAAAAACTCATTGAGTTCTTGCATCTTGGCTTGGTACAGTACCGGCGAATGCACTGGCCTTTCCAAGACCCTGTGCAGGCTGTGCAAGGAGCCAGAGCTCAGAGGGGCAGGGCAGTGGCCCCAAAGGGGCTCCTGCACTGAAGGACACATCTCTAATACTGTGAGTGACACGCCCGGACCGAGAGCACACGCTGTGCTGGTGCCCCTGGAGCTCGGTGTGGTGGCTGCCTCCCCACCAAACACTCTGGAAGCCCTTGCCCCTGCCCAGTTCTGCCCCTGTCCAGTTCTGCCTGTACCCAACCCAACTGCCTCCATTTGACACAGACACCCCCATCCTGACACCTTCCCCCACTGCCAGCAGTGCTCACACTGAGGGGTAGCACAGCATGGCTGGGCAGGGCCACTCCACTTCTCCCTCCAAGGAAGGAGACACTGGAAGCCCAGAGATGCTGGGATGAGGAATGCTGGGCTGGATCCCACTGCTGCCTCATGCTACCTGGCCATGGTGCTTACCTTTGGCACATGTGAGCTTGAGGCCACAGCATGGCCAGGCTTAACAGGATGAGCTGGTGGTGGGAGCCCAGTGACAGTGTGGTGGGTGCTGCTACAAATGCACAAGTGCCCAATGGTGTGGTCAGCACAGCAGCAGCAGCTTTCTGGCAGCTCCTGTCCTCCAGAGCAGCACATGCAAGCTGCTGTGCAGCTCCCCAGACCTGGTCTCTGCATTAGTTGGAGCAAAACCCACCGTGGTCACTGGCCTCTGATCTCCCTGTGTTTCCCTGGGCTGTCTCTAGGCGGGTTCCCTGCCACCTGAGTGGCTTTTCTGCACCACAGCGCATCAAGGCACCAGGAAACCCCGCTCTATATTTAGGCTGTGGAGAACTCCCCTGGGCTCTCCCTTCCAATCTGACAAGGTGAGTCACTGCAAGGGAGAGGCCAAGACTCACATCCGTCCCACTGACCCTGCCCTGACCCGTGTGCACTGCTCTGAGCTGCCAGCACTGCAGGGTTTCAAGGGCGGGAGGTGGCTGCAGGTGCACATGGGGAGGCAGCCAAAAGAACAGCACCCAGGAGCAAAACCCAGTGCTGTGCACTGCTCCTGGAGCTGGAGCCCCATCACCCAGCCATGGGCTGCTCTGTGGTGTCAGTGAGCTAGAGGAGAGTCTTGGTCCCCAAACGCTCTTTTCCTTCTACATGCAGGTGGTCCTGACCCACCACAGTCACTCTGAGCCATGCACTCAAATATTCAACTTGGACTCTTCTTCCTGGAGACTCCTGTCAAGGTGGAGGGAAGGGCTTGGAGTCATCTCCCTGGTCTGTAGGATCAACTTCCCATCAGGACTTGTTCATGGCTGTGGTGGAGAGCTGGGATGATTGGGAAGGGCTAAGCAGTGGCCATGCTGTGTCCTTGGACCTGGAGCCAGTGAGTTGGAAGATAAAAGTGCCCTCTAGCTTTGTAATGTTCAATAAACCAGTCTTAATCAAATTAATGTCATCACAATCCTCTGTGGGGGCCCTTCCCCCAGTGGGTGGAGAGGAGTCCAGGACAGACACCAAAGGCTTTTCCCTCCTCCTTCTGGATGCAGCTGCCCACTCTGCCATCTCAGCTCACTGCAGCCCATGGATACAGCCCTAGGGCTTTCATGGCAGCTGGTGAAAGCATCAAGACAGAGAGTGGGTGTCAGTCTTTCCCCAGCCACAACCTCAGTCACATCCAGACCAGGCATTCCCACTGCCAGCATGGCTGGGACTCAAGAGAAGATGGTCCCAAGTCCAGGCCAACACCCAGGAACTGCAAAGGCAGTGTTGCCTGATGAGAGCCCTGGAAATCCAGTCCCACAGACTCCTTGAGAACAAAACAAACTAGGAGATACTTCAAAGGAGTATCTGCCACAGCATATGCTCAAAAGCCTGCTGGAAACCTCACAGAGCATCCTGACAGGAGGCATGTCCCTGGGGGACCAGGGACTGCCTGGCTGGGAGGCCAGAGCAGTGGGGATGGGACGTGGGAAGGGTAAAGGGAAGGAGAGCCTCCCAGCATGCCTTCTGCAGCCCAGAAGCAGCAGGATCTTTGAGCTGCTCCCAGATGATGAGGGAAACAGCAGCCACAACAAGAAGCTGGGCAGGACTTGCCCCTGAGCAAGCTCCTTGGCTACAGGCACAGCAGGCAGGAGAGGGTCCTGAGGGACGCATCCCACACTGGTCTGTAAGCAGCACTCAGTGCCATGTCCTGGGAGCTGCCTCTGTCTGCAGCCTGGTCTCAAACCATTCTGTGCAGTTTGCTCATCTGCCCCACACCTGGGTCACTGCCTGCCCCTCCTGCACATCCCCTGAGGGTCTCAGGTCCAAAGTCACAGTCTCTGCAAGTCAGCGGGTGCAGAGTTGGTCTAGAGGAGCCCTATGAGCCCTGCTCTCAGCATTCCTTGCCCATGCCAGGGTCATGCTCCCTTCAGCCCAGAGCAAGGCAGACTGCAATTATTGGGCTCTGTCAGACACAGTGCCAGGACCATGAGCCCAGCCCACACCCCTCTGGGATCCCCCTCCACCAACCCCAGCACTGGCTGCCAGTGCCTTGACACCCAGGTACTGGGACAGTGCCTGTGGGTGCACTCCAGCCTCCTCCAGGCTAGGAGAGCACAGGAGCCACTTTCCACATGTGACTGTTCATTCCCTTGGCAATCTCCCTTCTCCCCATGCTCTTCAGGTGGATGAGACCACCCTGCTACCCTTGCACTTGGCCACGTTGATCAGTTTATTCCAGCTCCTCTGAAATACGTATACAAATCAAATGTGCAAATAGTGCATCTTGGGACGGCAAAGGAAGGACGTGCTCCTGAGAGGAGGAGCAGCAGTGCTAGAGCAGCACGAGAGGAGCTTGGAAATGGAGTGAGCAGGGGCTGAGCAGAGGGTGAGAGTTCCCATCAGGTTCCATCATCATTGAGGTCACACGTCGCTTAAATAGGGAACATGATCGGGTCTGGAACGTAAAACAAACACCTTCAGCAGTCTGCTCCCAAACTGTAAAGCTTGAGATCTCCGCTCAAGATCTGACCTCCTTCCAAAGAATAAATTACTCCCCTCCCACACAAAACCAAAGCAAGATGCTGTCCAGAAACAGTGACACCAGTCTGCACAGTCTCCATGGGGGCCCTGCACAGCAGGCACAAACCAAGAGACCTGAAAGCCTTGAGCACACCAGGGCAGGCTCCTCTGCATCGTGACAGGCAGGAAGGTGGGGAGGGTCTGCCGTAGGCAGAGAAAGCCACTGGCTCCCTGCTCCACCTTGGGATCAGGGCAGAGGCAGAGCAAATGGCTATGAAAAACACAGCCAAGTCAGTGGCTGCTGCTGTTGCTGCCTCTGTGGAGGAAATGAGGAAAAATGCAGAAAAACAAACCCATGCTCATGTCCATCCAGAAGCTCCAAGTGGAGAATAAGAGGAAGCCATTATTCTCCCTTTGAATTGTAGCAGCACCAATGACACCAAAGTTTTGGATGGATTTGTTTTCCTGGGGAAAGGTCTGAGGCTGGTGACAATGCAGATGGAGCATGAAGAGGCCAGGTTTTTCGCAGGGCTGTGCACAAGCAGACTTTGCCTTGTACCTTGGTTTCTAGTATGGTTCCAGCAGAGTCTTTTAAAAAATAATACTTTGTACATTCAGGCTTTGCTGCCTTGGTGCAGCATCACCTCCCATTTGGCACTAATCATTTTATTCGCAAACCTTTCTTCTCTCTCCTGAGTCTTTCCTGTCTAATTCAGGATGCAGAAGATCTGTCTGCAATGCAGAGTTCAAGAACTGTCCATTCAGCCCCTTGCCCACCTTCTGCCAGGTCTAGGCCTGGAGGTGGGAGATGTAACCCTCGTGCAGACTGCCAAGAGGGTCTTCCCAGAGCGCCTGGGCATCTCTGTGTATCTTTAGTGAGGTGGGATTCTTGCAGGGGGCTGCCAGTGCCTGCTCCCAGAGCTGCAGTGTGTCGTCACCTCCTCCCTAGGATGCTGTGGCTGCAGCCACTCAGATCCCACTGGTTAGGTCAGTGATGACTCGGGCTTTCACCAGCTTTCTCAGGAATTCCTTCTCCCGCTGGATGTTGTGCGTCCAGGACTGGAAGAAAATGAGAGAGACAGGAGGTCAGCAAACTACCCTGGCCAAGCATGCTCCTGTCCCTCATGCTTGGGAGACTGTCAAGGACACAGATCCTGCTGTAGATCAGAAGAGCCCTTGCACACCAAGGACCTTCTCTTATGTAAAGCTGACACAGCAGGGTCAGATCTGTGTACCTGAGGTAGAAAGTTTCCCCATAGGCTGGGGGAAGTTTTTTGGCATTGTGAGATCTGGGCAATCCAGGTCCCTTGGGCAGATGTGCCCTCCCAAGCTACTGCACACAGGAGCCCAACAGTACAGCACTGGTGATGGTGTGTGCCAGGCAACAGAGCTGGCAGAGGACACAATGGCATGACATGAACCCACCACACACAGCTCCCTGCCAGGCCATGGCAGTGCATGAGGGGGCATGCAGCTGAAAGACCCCAAGACCATCCCCATTAAAGCTGGCTCTTGCTCCTGCTAGGTCTATCAAGAGGAAAGCACCTGCTAAAGATTACACTAATACAATGTGAAGGGTTAAACAGCCACATCTCCCAGCAGGCACTTCAGAGCAGTGATTGCTATTAGCTTGTGTCAGCCCACCCAGATGTGCTCCCTGCAGCAGACTTGAGCTGGGATCACAGCACCTGCCATCACTCCCCTGTGCTGGGACTATTGAAGCACATAATGAAAGCCAGAAGTGGTTTGTCACACCATGGAGCCCAAACAGAGCAGGGAAAAGCAACTTTCCCCAAAATCTCCTAACAGGACAAGAATCAGAGTACATGATTTTAGCACAGTGCTCTGGTCAGCAGGTAATCTGAGCTCTAAATACAATCTGGACCATGACAAAATCACTCCCCAGGAGACTCCCTGAAATGGCCTCAAACCAACAAAGCATCAGCCCCATGAGCCCACTGAGGGCACTCTGTCTTAGGTATCAAAATCCACTTTACCCACTGCCAAACTGTGGGCACCTGCCTGCAAAGCACTGCTTGTATACATCACGTACAATGTGCATGTGACTCTCCTGTCATCCTGCTTGTCCTGCCCTGTCCCGTCTGGGACAAGCAGCTCTCAGCCATGACTGCTGTGTGGCACTGACAGCCCCAGGCATGACGTGCACACAGTGGGCTGACAAGAGGTTCAAGGCACTGAAGGTCCCTCTCTAGATCTCCAGCACATTTTGGAATTCTCTTTATTGCTGCTGCTGCACATTTACAAGCCACTTCCATCCCCTCAGTGCACAGGAATGACAACAGTTAAAGCTGCTAAAGAAACTTCAGGCAGGTATTACCTTGTAACCTGTGCTCAAAAGAAGTCTTTGACTTTCTCTGCTTCCAGTGACACTGCTACCTGAATGCCGGAAAGACTACACAACTATTGGGAAGAGGATCCCCCAATGTGCTGGAAACAGTTCCACATGTGGCATGTCAGCTGGGGGCCCTGGGCTTGGCCCCTGCCATGCCCCAGTGTCACTCCTGCCAACACAGCCCCTTGCTAGGAAGGCTCAGCCCCGGCAGAGGCAGGGTGTGGGTGTGTGGGTGAGCTCCTGCCCACAGGCAGCCAGCACTGCCTGCTGGCACAGAGGCCACGCTGGGACACCACGTCTCAGCGCATTCACTTGCTTCTGGCTGGGCTTGTTGTTGAAACCTGCCTGGAGCACCAGGAGCCTGATACCTCATAGCACAGTCTGAGCCCTCCTCCATGCCTTTCAGCCTCATCACACAGTGTGAGAAGCCAACTGGTTTCGGCCAGGACAACTGTTCACATTTGTGTTTTTTGTACAGATGAACTGGGGAGGCAGCGACTTGTAGGAAAACTCAAACCACCTAAAATGTCACCTCAGGCCACATGCAAGTGTCTTATCTGATGGCAAGAGGAAATCTGCTTTGTGAAAAGTGCAAGTGGAGCAGGAATTTAAGTCCAGGAGGTAGATAACAGAACTTTGGGTGATACAATTGCAGTCTCTCACATTACAGCTAGGTCTGGCTCCAGCACTCAACACAAAGCTGCTGGCAAGACCTACTGACCTGTGGTTGTTCATCCAGGTTGCTTTATACCCCAGGCACTGCCACTAACTCCTTTTTACAAGCAGACAGTCACATGAAAGGCAATTCAGCCTGCCACCTGATCCATGTCCACATCAGTAACTCTCTAATATTTTGTGGTTAATGTAAGCCCACAGAGCAAGAGGTTGCCTTGTGAGAACAGGCTTTCATCCCTCCCAAAGAGCACTATCAGGGCACTCAGTGTGGTGCTGCTCCCCCATTGCCCGACAGCAGCTCGGGCAGGAGGGATGAGGCGTGTCTTCAACACCAGCTCCAGTTACTGATTACAGGAGAGGGACTCACCCCACTGACAGACAGAGCTGATCAGATGAAGGAAGCTGCATTCCAGCACTAGCAGCGGCAGTGGGGACAAGAGGCAGAGCAGTTTTCTCAAAACTGACAGGAAAGCAGGCACCTCAGTCCCACTGCTCCGACAGGAAAAGGCAACAAAATACACCCTAAACCCCAGAAGGTTTCAGGGTCTATACACCTTAAATAGCACACAGTGCCAGTGGAAAACTCCAGCTCTTTTCTTGTCAATCTGCATCTCAAAATCAGTGATGGGGCAGTTTGGAGCATTCACTGTCACCTCCACCTTCCTGTCCCTGCACATTACCACCACTGCTGCAACCTGGCAGACTGGCTCTGCCTTCTCTCTTCTCTGCTGCTCCCATCCAATGCAGCTTCCACTTGTGGAATCAAACAGGCTGCTTGCCTGAGCCCAAGGTTGGAGTAATGAACTTTGAGAGTTCCAACAGGAACATCCCAGGAGGCTCCAGACCCCTTCTTGTTCTCTGGGGATCAGGCTAGGATTTCCTGTGCTTTGGGTCTCTCTCTGAGTAGTGGATGTTTGCTCTTTCCAGTGGAGAGAGAAGCAGAGGGAGCAGAGTTACTCTGAGAGCAGAGCACCAGAGCACTGTTGTGGCTGCTCATCCCAGGGAGGTGGCAGTGGCTCTGAGCACTTGGTCACAGTTATTAGATGAAAATTCATCATCAGTTAAAGCCACCTTTCAGGGTTATGCAAATGCAGCAGCCAGCCCCAAACCACCTATCCTTTTCATCTTGACAATTCCACAAAGGAGCACAAAAGATCCTCTGTCATTTCAAGAAAAGCCAAGTAGAATATTTTAAGCCTAAGCAAATGTTTCAGAGACCAATCCATGAAGAAGGTAAGCTCTCCGTCTGCAATCAATTACAATCAGGGACTGCCTCAGCTTCAGACCACATTAGTCTTATCAAGCATGCTGCAATTAAAATACAGGAAGGCTAAATTAGAGAGAGTGAAGTCAATGAGGAATGCATTCAGGAAAAACAGCAAATTGTAGAGGACTTTTCTCAGTTCTATTACATCCTCTGTATTTCTGCATGTCAGCAGCACTTCTCCACAAAAACCTGCACAGAAACCACAGCAGAGCAAGAAGAGCTACTTCACTGGCAACAGTCAGTTTCCAGTCTCCACCAGTGCTAATTTATCTTTGTCTTTAACCTTCACTGCCTTGTCTCTAGAGCTGCTTAATTTTCATCATCAGACTGCCCCAGTCTGCTTAAACTCCCTTGGGATTCAGATGTACTGAAACAAAAAGGATGGCTGGGTGCCCTCATCTTCTTGTCTTTGGGGGATTTACTCACAGCTCCTTTATGCCCAGTCATTCTTACATCAACTTTAAATTTCAAACAGCTGTTTTTGCTCCTGCTTACTCTTAATACACACAGAGAGAGAAATTGTATCTCTTTTCAGTCTTCATTCTACCAAGTTAAACAAGCAATGTCTTTCTTCTACCAAAACAAGCTGTTCATTTACACCATGAAGACTGGAAAATCTCACAGAATTATAGTAGCTCCCTCTGTCCCTATTTACTCCATATTTACTTCTCATGAACTAGAAAAAAAGGCTCACCAGTGCCTCATGCAGAGGCAATTCCCACACTTGACAAGAAGTCCTTTCCTCTAGTCTTTCCAGAGCTGTATTTGTCTTTCTTTTTCCCAGTAACAGTCTGGCAGCCTGAAGTACTCTGTGATTTATTTGTACCTATCTAAGCACTTTCCTCCTCTGCCATTCCAAATGATGCTATCCCAGATTACAGTCAAAATGTCTGTTATTGCCCCAAATAGCAAGACCTTCCATTCATACTCTTAGGTTTCATGCCACCCAGTTCACTCCTCAAGGTGCTCATGGCCTTCCTGGATAGTATTTTGATCCTCCCTTGTATTGACCATACCTGGTTTTGTCTCATCACGAATTCCACTTGCACACCATTGCCTGCTGTGCCAAAAATCATTAAAGCAAACACTAAACATGACCTCCTGCAGAGGAACTCCCAGCTGTCCATTCAGTGCTGCTTTTTGTGTTCTCTCTTAGAGAGTCTATTCATGTACAGGTGTTGGACCAAACCGTGGCTTCTGAAGCTTAACTAATAATATCTCACATGGCACAGGATTGCATGTCAGCTGAACTTCTGACAGGCAGGACTACTACACTTCCTCTGTCCCAAGAATGAATTTTCTTTTAATCAAATAAAGATATAAAATCGGTTTTTGTAACCTGCCTTTGGTAAATCCATGTTGTGTTTGCTTTCAGGATTTAATTATTCTTTCATTTAAACTCTTCTCTGAAGTTCTGAATGGTACCTCTGAGGCTGGTTTAAGAGTTCTGAATTTGACAGGATTATTTTCCTTGACTTGCTCCCATACCCACCCCCCCCCCCCCCCCAAAAAAAAAAAAAAAAAAAGGGAAAAACAGGTATTATGTCCACTACAAGCTAATCCTGTGGAACCTGATAGATTTATTGTGGACCTTTTACTCTGGACTTGCAGCTTAATTGGCTCAAAGTGGAACAGAGATCTCTTGGGCTCTCACACCTACTGCATTAGCTTCAACAGCTTTTGCCTTTCAGTGCTGACCCAGTAATTTTCATTTTCTGTGAACTTCTCACCATAAGCGACCCTTTCCCTCACATTCATCATATCATCCTGATAAAAGTAATATATATATTCATGTGGTTCCTACTTTAGTCCTTCTGCTTCCTTTTCCTCCCTGGATGTCAGTCTTGATAATTCTTTCCTTGCTTCTCTCTTAATTGTTTGTCAGTTACACTGTTCAGTATTTGCTAATTTTCCTTTGCGATATCTAATTGAACTTGACTTTCACCAGCTTCTACTTTAGCTCTGTCCCTTCCAGCCAACAGGAGTGAAGTCTTCTGATGCTCTTCCCCACTCCTCTGTTACTTGTAACACCACTTTGAAGCAGTTCTTTAGAAGTTATATTTACAGCCTTTTCCCCCCTTGCTGCAATTATGAATCACAGATATTTATTGTACTTCCACAAACAAGACCTCAAGACTACAATGAATCCCTGAGCTCTTCAGTGAATCTGCTTTTAGTAGCCCATTCTCCAAGGCCAGGCCTAAATTCAGAGAGGTCAGAGTCTGCACACATGTCCCAATTCCACTGAGCACCCTGCCACCACTGCTGAGTCTATATACAGCCCTGCTTATCAAGCTCCCTCCTTTTGAGAGCAAAATCTGAGTTATATCATCCCTTCTGTTGCCTTTCCATTTAATTTAACCATAAAGGCACTTGATCAAAGGCTATTTCCTAAAATGTCCCTCTGCAAGGTCTTCATGCATGCTCAGAACAGCTGTGAAAGGCCCACAGCTCTTCTAGTGCCCTCTCAGCTGGTCAGAAGAGCTGTGCCAGCCACTGTGTCTGGGAATACCTGGGCTCTCCTTTTGACAGTCCTACCATACATCCATGACAGTTCCATTTCTGGGGGCACCCAGCACCCTACAGAGATCTGTCTTCAATGCTGGGGTCAGCAGCTGGGCTCTAACACACCTCTGTAGATCTTTTAGTGCCTTCTCCTACAGAGATCTTGTCCAAATCCCAATTCTGTTTTTGTGCATTCTACAGCCATACCTTCCTTGCTGTTCTTAGTGCACAGTGAAATCCTGAGTGTCACAGTACTTCTGTCCTTCTGAACAAGGCAATACCTGTGCCCTGGTCAGGGCTGCTATTCCAACAATCTTTTCCAGATTTGTGTTATATAGACACACAGTCCTTATGCACAGGAACAGCATGTGAGGCCTTTGCTCAGCCCCAACTCTGTCAAACAGGTGGCTTTTAAACAAAGACAAAAATGTATAAACTTCATCAGTCATCACTGCCGGCCCCAAGAAAAAGCACTGCCCTTTCAGAGGTGCCCCTGCCCCAGCCCCTAACCTCCCCCTCAAAAGCTGACCTCCATTTCAGTCTGCACCACTCCTTGTACTGCAATCACAATTCATCAGCCAGGCTCCAATAGCCATGTTTTCAGTCTATAAATCACCACGCCAGACATCTGCCCGGCTTTCAAAGGAGTTTTGTTCTTCTTGCTGGCTACCACAAACTTTAAGGTACTTGGAAGCCTGAAGCAGCCCTACCACCCCCTCCCAAGCAACTTGTGTTGATTTAAAATGCAAAAGGCAGCTTCACAGAGAGAGCCCAGATGATGATAAAGCACTATTGTTTGTGCCTTTATGGTTCAAGACTCCAAACTCGATGTTTGCGGCTTATTCTGAGAGGTAGCTGCTGTCGGGGAGAGACAGAGACAAAGCTGTGTGTCACTGCATGCTGCAGGCCACCTCCCCTGGCCCTTGTGACAGCCCTTACACAGCCTGAATGAGAAGTGTTACAAGATGGTGTCCTCAGCATCCCACAAAGAGCTGCTGGGGAAGGGGCCAGTGATCAGAAAGGAGCCATGAAAGGCTGCCAGGCCACCTCCCCCTCAGGTCAGGCAATGAGTCACCGAGGTGCTGGGCACAGCTGTATCAAAGGAGCTGACACCTCCAACAGTGCTGCTGCTGCCTGACCTGCTACAGTAAAAATGAGACCCAGCAGCAGCTCCATTGTGGGACACAAACCTTGCAGACAGGCTCTGGACGAGCAAGGGTGGCTTTTAACCATGAATTGCCCTCTTTACCAATCCTAAGTGTGTGAGGCAGTCTGCAGCCAGCTGCTGAGAAGACAGCCCAGGATGCTTCCTGTGTGGCATCTGAGGTAACTCCTTGCTCATATTCTTGCTCCTGCAAGAAATGACCAGGGGATAGAAGCTCACCTCTGGATCATGAGGCTTGGGAAGACTGTGTGCTGGGGCAGAGTACATGGAGGAGGGATGCTGGGAGCCTGTCTTGTGCTTCATTCCCATGATTTAGCACAGCCCCCTGCTCTCTCAGTTTCATAAGCTCCTTATGGATCTGTTTTTACTATTCTAAACAGTCACTTTCCCATCCTTAAATAATTTCTATTTCACTCTATTTTAAAATTATTCCTTTTCCTCACCACCATTTTGACGTTTCTTTCACTATGTTCCCAGTGGGTCTGACACTTCTACATTAATAGAAGACAGTGACCTGTGATAAAAATACATTTTTATGGAGTGCTTGGACAGGAAGCATTACAGGACCTGAGCAAGACATAAAAATACAATAAAGTATATGAAAATCCAGCTCCAATAGATTCATTGCCATGAAAACAGAAACAAGTGAGCAGATACTTTGGCAAAGATTCAAATTTTTGTACAGCAGTCATGGAAGCAGGCAAGGGACAAAAGCTGTTGCAAAGTTATTTGGAACACGGAAAATAAGCTGAAAAAAAAATGAACAGAGATGACACACTCGGACATTCTGCATTTTGTAAGCTCAAATAAAGAGATAAGAGCTGAAAATCACCTGTGAGAGCTTATACAACAGCACAGGGTCTGTTGGGCACTGGAGTCCCAGTAACAGATCAGAGAACAAAGTTTGTCTTGACACCACCCAGAAATCTCCTGCTGAAGTACAGGCCTAGGAGTCTGCACCCCAGCCATGACAGGGAGAAGTTGAAAGACCAGGGGAGAAGGTGCTGGACAGAAGAACTGGCCTTGAGGTACAGTTTTAATTGCATTGATCTTCCAGCTCACACCTGAAACTGAAAGCACCACCCCAGTGTGCTTCCAGCTCTCCAGAGCACACTGAGGAACAGAAAAGGGTCTTCTCCACCAGCACTGCCTGGACATACCCTGGCCAGAATACACTGATCTACCCAGGAGAGAGGGCAAAGAAGCTATCCAGTACTAAATTGGAGAAATTAACTCTGATGAGCGTTCCCAAGCACAGGAGAATCCATACATGCCTGCAGCCATACCACTGAACTGAGTCCCAGGACCATACACTTCTCCTTGACTTTTAACACTGATCAAGCTCCAGTGCATCTGCCTCCTTGCAGAGCCTTTTCTTCTGGGGCAGGAAATGCCTGCCCAGCCCTCAGGAGCTGGAGATCCTGGAAGACTTAGTGTAGGCAGCTGGCTTCTGTGGTAGCAATAGCAGCACAATCTCGGACCTTGAGAGCTTTAACTCCTGTGGGGAAAGCACAGGCTGAACTAAACTATGGACTGGGTATGCCTGTTTCTCCTTTAGGAAATTCAGCTGCTAGTGCCACAGAGCAACAGGAAAAATCAGATTCATTTCCACAGAGATTTTATCACCTCAGTCTTGGCATGGGAGAGGCATCTCCACCCAGCTGTGAGCAAGTGAGTGCATTTTGCTGGCTTTTTTTATGTAATCAGAACAAATTGCTTAGAGATGAGTCACAGGGTTTCAAGGGTGTCCAGAGAGCTGTCAAGCAGCCTCAAGTGTAAATCAGTGACACACCTTGCTGAGAGGACTCCTGCTCACCAGCAGACCCATTTTCCCTGCAGATACCAAGCAAGGGAAGGGGCTTGAGGGATATTACCTGACAGGCTCCCACATGTGTGGCATCTCCAGACCCAGGACACTGCTGGTGTTTACATTTCCTCTGTAAAGACAGTGATGTTTTCAGGGTGGAGTTGGAGTGCTTCCCTGCAGCTGCTTTCTAGGCTTAAACATTGAAGATTTTAAGACATTCAGGCTGGAGGAGCTTGGCAGTCATTGAAGAGATTTGAACTTCAGAAACAGAGGTTCTGCACCACCAAAGCCTGGTCAAACTGCAGGGGTTCTCACCTGGGATGTTCATTGTGGTGGAACAGCAACATCCCATTGCAGTTGTTTCAGTGCTGTAATGATGCTATTTAAGCAAACCTGTTCCATTCCCCTGCCCAGGAATGAACACTCCAGCCTCCATGGGTCTGCAGGCCAGAGGACAAAGATGATACTTGCATAATTTCAAGGCATAGCCTGCTTTAGTGGCTCCTTTAGAGGCTGAAGTGTAGAGGAGGACCAGGAAGAACTAGGCCTGGACACAATCTCAGGGGTCCAAAGTAACACTGAGAAAAATCCTGTGGATGCTCTTGGATCTTTGGATGTCAGAGCAGATGGAACAGACAAAAACCTTGGTGGAGCTTGGTTCTGAGTCAGTCTTCTTTCACTAATGCCAAGGGGAAGGTTTGACAAAAAGTACCAGTGCAGGCCAGCTTCCCAATTTGCAAGCCGTGTGCAGGTCTTCCATCAGGCAGGTGCTTCCAGTCTGGAGTGGGGCAAATCTCTATTTCTGCATTCTTTGAAGGCAACTGCAGAAGACAGAATCCAGCTATTGTGCCCTTCACCTTTCAACTTCACCCTCAGATGACTAACAATTACCAGCTACCATTAATATTAAATAGGAGAGAAAGAAATGTGATCCTCTCTTTGCTCTTCACATTCCACAATATCATAAACAATTTGTCATATTGGGAGGGGCAGAGGCAGGAGGAGCATTAATTATTGATACTTGGGAACAGATGGCTTTTCTTGTACTAGGGCAGTGAAATGTAAGAGGAGCCTGTGAGTGAGGATGTGAGCATTAGATGGGCAGACACATATCAAGTAACCAGTCTTCATGTGGAACAGGAACCTTGCTCCTAGAACCAGCTCTGCTGGGATGCAGAGCTCTCAACAACAGCCCCAGCTGCAGAAACAAATCCACTGACATCTGAATTACTGAGGCTTCACCAGAACCTTTCAGCACTCCCTCACCTCTGTACAGAACATCCTGGACATGATGACTGATGGCTTCCAGACAGCAGAGGCCTGACAGATCAGGCACCAACTGCTCTCTCTAGGGCACTTTACTGGTTGCATTTCACATATTCATCCTCATCTAACTGTCCTGTGCCATGCAGCCTTCCCCATCTATTCCTGAGACCACATACAATGTCCAAGAGTGACCTCCTCCAGCCTTCCAATGGCCTTGGATCCCATTTGGGGTGCTGATCTCCAAAATCAGAGATCCAAGTGATGTGGACCTTCAACTTCAGTCAGAGATTCCATTACTCGACTCTTTTTGCCAACTTTTCCCGTTGATTCGTGTAAGGATGAAGAGCAAGAAGACTTCATTCTTGTCAGCTCCCAGGGATGTCCTTGAGGACAGAGACACATACCAGGTTGTAAAATAAGCTTGGCAAGGATACCTGCTGTGGTTGTCCCCATGTCCAAAAGCTGACTGTGGGACTGACACCCTTATGAGACAGGAACAACTGGGTAAGAGTGATTCTCCACCAAAGGCAGCTGATTCACCAGAGTGAAAACAGTGGCACCAAAAGCTTTTCCTGAAACTTTCTTGAAGAGTCTCTGTACTCACTGCTGGATTCAAGCATGTGCAGCCATTTTCACTCTGGCATAGCCATCTCTTTGCTGGAAGACTAAGGGACTAACTGTACTGCCTCAGACCTAGGCCTGAGGAGCCCAGGGTCCTGTCTCTGGCAGTGGTTATAAGTGGTTATAAGAACTGGGCAAGCTGATGGTGATACCTCCTCTACTACTGCAAAAGTTATATTCCTTAGCTATTTTCCATTCAGGGATTTCACAAGCCAGATATCACCTCAATTCAATTTGCTTCTCTGGACATATCCCTTAAATCCTCAAACAGGCACTCATTTTCCCAGCAAGAACTGATTAAATCCATGGTTACTCCACTGAGCTAAGCAGACTCTCTTGCCACCTCCATAGGTCCAGAAGGAACCTCAGGACCACAATGTCAAGTCCCTTGGTATGTTGAGGACCTCCTCACAGCCTTTTCCTAAACTCAGTTTGTTCTCTTAGCCTCTATTGAGAGCTTGTTCCAAAGTCTCATTACTCTGATAATTAAACACACTCTTCTCATTTCTCAAGCTGACTAATCACTGATTTATAATTCCTCTCAGTCTGCCTAGGGTCATGCAGCCTGCATCCTGTAGCCTGAGAGAGTACTGCAGCCTTGAGGTGAACAAATGCCAGGTGCCAGGAGACAGCTACTGTCCATGAACAATACAACTTTTCACAGTGTGGAGCAGGATAGAGCAAGTTTCCCTATCCAGTGAAGAGGGAGAAACAATCTTAGGAAGATCTGTGCTGGGAAAGAAGGAGCTCTCCTGAAAAAGCAGCAAACCTTCCCACTATTGAAGCTTTGATCAGTGTCCAAATTTGCTCTAGTTTGGTACAGAAAATGGACACACCTAAAGGCATCTATACTGTTGCTTCATACCAATATGAGAGGTTTTGTTCCTCCAAAAATGCTGTTGTTCTCACTGTGATAGTAGCGGAAAATGTGTTTAAATGTGGACCTGTTTTTACACAGCAGTCTCCACAGAGCCCAGGTGTGTTTACACCAGTGAGGTGCTGCTGAACAGTCAGCTGAGAGCTCAGGTACACAGGCTGATCTCACCTCCCCCATGCTTCCCAGGGCCTGAGGAGGGGATCATCTCACAAAAGAAGTCTATGGATTAGAGAGCAATAGAATGGACCAAAAGGCAGGAGAGGGTGCATCTTTTCAACCAGAACAGAATTGCTCCCTTTCACACTTCTTGAGCTAACATTTATGTGAATCCTTTCCCTGCCACTCAAAGAAGAAATTACATTATATACACATTCCAGAGAACATTTCTCAGCAGTAATAACCATTTTTAACATACATTGAGCTTGGGAGAATGTCTAGAATTTTACAGGCAAATGCATGGGTGGAGCTGTGTTTTGACCCACACAGGACAGCTGGAAGTTGACATCATGATCCCAGTCAGGCTCTGGAGTCGAGGTGGCCAGCAGGCTCAGGAGGAGGGTGTGCTTGGCAGGAGCTCCCTACCTCTTTGATGGCAGACATCTTGATGCTCTCATAGTAGTGCAGTGGTGCATTGGGTGAACTCATGTCATAGCCAAACCCAGCCACAGCCACCTCATCACAGTTGTGCAGCGCCATGGTTATTGCTACGCTTCCCAGGGTGGGGATGTTCTGAGAGGAGAGAAAGCAGGAATGGAGGTCATTAGCAGGTTGCCATTTTTATAATGTAAGATTTCCTCTTATTGTCTCTGCTCATGGGGACACTGCTGCCACTAAGCAGAAAATCAGGAATGTGGTATTTGGCTATATTCAACCTGCCAGCTTGCAGGGTTGATAGGCTCCCAGCTTGTAAAGAAATCAATGCAAATGGTCAGACTCCCCTTCCACAACTTTGCTGTCCTGAGAACAGGGCAGCAGATGAGCTGGAGGATGAATCACAGTGGATACATGAACTTTCTGAAATCAAACCAGATAGATAGTGGATTACAATGTTAATGCACATTACTGGCTTCCAGCTAGGGTCAGGAAGAATACTTATCCCAAACAGGTCAACGTACAGGAGCAAAAGTGAGGAACAGCACAAACTCCTTATTTTACTGATGGCAAAAGCAGTTTAAGGTTGTTAAACAGCTCTGGGTGATGGAGAGGAGATCAGGCAGTGTGTTCCAAGATCCCTTCCTTTGCTCAGGGGCACCTTGACAGTGAAGGGGCACCCTGGCCTGTGCCATTCCCTCCAAACCACATAGTGGGAAAACAAGGAGCAGTGGGAAGCCAGTCAGAGATGGGTGGTAGCATCCAGGGGACACCCCAACTGTCCCTTCCCATCTGCTGACCTCCAATTTGCACTGAAGTCCAGCCTCAGTCTTTTCCATTTCACTGGGCTCTGCCAAAGCCCTGTGACAGCAGTGCTGCACAGCTACAACTCCTGTGTGTTCTACTGGGACAGCAAAGTGTTTCCAGTGTAAAATCCTACCCTCACTGACTTCTCTAGCTTCCCTTTAGCCAGACAAATCCAGAGGCAACTTTGCCCCAGGGGCTAGGGAGAGGCTGAGAAATCCACCCACATCTTCATTTGTAGAGTATTCAAAACTGGCTGTATTGGAAGTATCATGAATTCAGAGGACATGCTCAGACAGTCACCAAGGGTGACAGGTCTTAGCTGAGATGCAGAAACCAACTGCACACTTATATTTTTCATTTACAACAGCTTACCCTGAACTGGTGAGCAATGGTATTGCACATTCAAAAAGGTTGGGAATGTTCTGAGTTTCTGCTTGTCATTCAAAGGAAGTGTTTTTTGTTGGCACATGACCTTGCTCACTTCTGATTGCCTGACCAGTCTGAAGAACAATGTTTTCCAAGTAAAGAATGCCACCCTAATCCCAGCTGAGATGTGCAGAGCTGGAAGCACAATTCGTGTGCTATGTAGAACTCCACTACAGGGCACCTGAATTACTCTAACCTGAAAACAAACAGGCCAAAACTGCTTATGGCTAAATCAATGAGACATTAAGTTCAAACATTTGCAGCACAACAGTAACAGAGCACATCTGAAATGACAAGATCTTCCTACATCCTCCTGTTCCAGCTCTAGGTGTTGGGGAAAACAGCAGAATAATTTTGTTCTTGCTGCTTAATTTCCGTTGATACTCACAAAAACAATACTGGTTTTATTCTAGTTACTTTAGTTAACTGTTAGTTCACTGGTTACCAAAAAAGATCAAGTAGGGGTTTAAAAAAAATGGAAAAAGTTTATTAGGCAAGAATAAGAACATTGCCCCGAATTTCATAATATCCAAGAACATCCTGTCTTTCCAGACATGACAGTTTTAATTCTTATTTCTCAGCTTTATGTTTTGCATGGAAGATGACATTTGTATGTCACTGGAATTGCATCAGCTGGTAAGTGGACGTGCCACAGAACCCTTTCCCTCAGCAGAGCTGTAGTTACAGTGTCCAAAACACAGTGAGTAAATGGTTACATCCTTGAGACTGTGTCGTCATTGGGAACATGATGGTGTTAACACCACCCACACTTGCACTGGGCCCATTCCCACGGTACTGCTCAAGGGAGACACAGGGTCTTTGCCTGGAGGGAATTTCCCTGGCCAAGTTAACATTTAAGAGCTAACTTTCTAATGTGAGTCTTGCAAACCACAGAGAATTAATCACACTACCCAACCTTACGGGAGGACTGCCAAACTTTCTTTCAGGCATACTCTGTTTGGAGAATAACAGAAGACAGAAATTGAAAGTGAACTTTCCTTTGGTCGCCAAATATCTGTCTGACTTTATTCTTTCTATAATACATCCAATGGTATTTATGGAAAAATAGGAGGTAATTTTCTCATCTGCTTCTGTTCTTCAGTAGTTCCTGACATGCCACCATCTTAGTACCACCTGCTCTGCTCTCAAAAATGATTAAAATACCAGAGACTACCTACCTTCCTAACCTCTTAAACCATAGTAGATACATCTGATTGGGCCCCTACAACTATCAGAAATTCACAGGGTATCCTTAGCAAAATACTTTGGCACTACCCTAAAAATCCCATCTGGAAACTGATGATCTGATGACAGTTTCTTAATTAAATTATGCCTTATTGATGTTAGCACCCTCCAATGCTGTGGTAGCTATAGCTTATTTTGTGTCCCCCTTGAAGACAGAATTCTGCAGCCTTTACTTGTGAGATGCAGCCTCACATCTCACTGCTGCAGTCAGAATCCTGTGGGCTAGAGAGGTGCCTCTTGAAAGTACTGTCAAAATTATCATCCCTGCTGTTCACTGAGGGCAGTATTAGGGCAGCATTAGGGCAGCACAGGAGTGTTTGCAGAAACTTACCCATAGTAAATGGTGTGGATAACAGCACCTGCCTAAGAGAAGAACATGGTACAAAGTGTGTGGGCACCCACACGTGTCCAGATCACACACATGTAACTGGGACACTTGCTCCAAAGTGCTTATCTTTAAAAAAGAAGCAACCATCAGAGGGGTTAAACAGTAACTGGGGAATTAGACAAGTCTTGAAGAAAAAGGAGCTGCCTTGAGCAAAACTATTAAAAAAGCAAAATTGTTGATTAACTGTCATTAGTAAGTCAATACAGTACTTTAGTCCTGATTTGGTTTAAGCTACAGAAACTGAGCCCTCTCCTCCTGTGGCAGTCTGCTGTGATTCTGATACTCCTTCCCCCGTTGAAAATGAAGCACTGCCTCATGCCCAGCTTGCAACATGGAAAAGACAACACCTTGTAGGATCTGGGGACCTGTCCCAGGCTGTGCTGCACAGAATGCAACAGAGCAGCACTCTCCAGCTCTAAGGGAAAGGGGTCTCCCCTCCTTTCCTCTTAGCAAAGATGTGGAAAATAAAAGGAGACATGTTTCAGAGAGGAAATGGCTGTAGCTACTCCCTGGCTGCATCTCCACAGCTTCCAAGCTCTCCTGACTGTACATATAAATTCATTAGCTGCTAACTTCTAATCTGGACCTAATGGACCATATACAACCTACGGGGCAAGCTGGGGAACAAGTCACTCCAAAAGAAGTTGGGCATCATGGACATGGCTGTGCCAAATCTGGCTTGCTGTGCCCTGCACAGTGCGTCAGTGCTATCTCACCACACACACCCTTGTGCCGTGCCCCAAAGACATACCAAAACAACCACCACACCTCCAGTGCTGAGTTATGAAAATAAAACTCTCTCAAACAACTGAGCAGGCCTCTTGTTGTTTGAGGCCTTTGCTAAGACAAAATCCCCAAAATTTCACCATCTTACCTCAGGAATAATAATCTAGTGTTAGACCAGCTCAAAGCCTGTTTTCCTGCTCATGGTCATCTGTGTGCTTGGGTGTTCCTGTATCACCAAGCAGTGCTGCTTTTAACCAAATGGTTGAAGAGCTACATCCCAACAGCAGCCAGCACCGAGGCAGGAGCCTCTTGGGATGTCTCCGAGCTGCACAGAGACTGCCCAGTGCAGGTTAGACCATGGGGCTGCCTGGAATGATCTAACACAACCACTGGTGCAGATTGGCCATGATAAGTCTGTGACCTGAACTGCTGCCCAGCAAGCAGTGTAAGCTGGGAATGGCAAAGCCCAGGAATCACTGGCAGCCCTCTCCTCTTGTCAATTCTCTGCCACAGGCATTGAGCTTGGCCTTGCAAGCCTGCTGTGTGTCAATGGTTCTGTCCAGGCTGGGGCCCATGGAGGTCCCAGGCTTAGCATCTCCTCTCCAGCACCTGTAAACAACCTCACTGGATAACATGTTCAGAACTGAAAGTCCACATTTCCAAGCCTGGCCTGCTTGTCTAAGACCAAACACATGGGAAATATAATATCTAATATAATGCTCCCCAGAGATCAGCCCTTTGCATGGTCCCATTTGAGAGAACACAGCAGACTGACAGATGAGCCAGGGATGACTCTAAAAGGCCATGTGACAAACAGAAGCAGAAAACACAGCAGTGGTGAGCAACATGTCACCACAGCAGTGCTGGGCAAAGCCTGCCTCAGCCTCTGGAGCATGGCTCCTTCCAGGGGTACCTGTCCTCCATGGGTAGGGTGAGCACATACGTGGTGGATCTTGGTGAGAAAAGTGTAAAGGCAAGAGAGGCAAAGATTTCTGGTCTTGCTCTGTGTCAGGGACCACAGCAAGCTCTGTGCAGTGCAAACACAGCCAGTCTGCAGCACCAGGTCAGGGGACCAGAAATGCCTTTAGCAGCACAGACATAGGACAGGCTCTCCTAACTGCTCCTACACTGTTCTCTGCTGCAAGCAGGAAGACAAAAGGCTTCACCTCAAGACATTGATGTTTCATCTTCCATTCTGCCCCCTGAAGAGGCTTTAAAGACTGACTTCTACTCACATACAGAAAGAAGTCAGTCAGCAGAAATGAACACTGGAACTCCTCTGGACTCTGTTGAGGCTGACCATTATTACCTCGTGGGCTTGTGCTGAAGATCTACTGCTGGTGACTGAACCAGGGCTGGAACTGCTTTTTGCTTGGTGCATGTGAAAAGCTCTTGCTGCTTTTCATTCCATGCCTGGGTCATTCCTGTGTCACTGCCTGCTGGACTGGAAGGAAATGACTGCTGTAAATCTGTTTTTAGAAATATTTGACTCCCTTAATATGTTAAATGAATTCCAGTTATTTATGGGATTTTACTTAGTTCAGGGTAAGACTTATTGGATTGTTCAGACTATTCCAATTGTTACCTTTTTCAATAAAAGAGTAAGTGTTACTGAAGAATAAACTCCCTATGAACAATAATGCACCTGGATATTCAAATTGGTTTGACTACTGTATTAAATCATTTGAGGAAAAACCCAAAATTTGCTTACCTGGGAAATATTCCTACCTTAGTTTTATCAGTTACAGACCTGATCACGTAAGAGCAATGAAGTTTTCAAAACAAAAGAAATACAGAACAAAAACTATAATAGTCATCACAACATACACAACAATCACTGTATTTCCTTTTTGTTTCTTTATGTTTACATTGGAGCAAACCCAAACCTACCCTTTGTTTCCTTTAGCTGAAAAGTGTG
The DNA here is from genome assembly GCA_024734555.1 of Trochalopteron elliotii. NCBI lineage: Eukaryota > Metazoa > Chordata > Aves > Passeriformes > Leiothrichidae > Trochalopteron > Trochalopteron elliotii. The sequence goes on from JANPWX010000010.1 coordinate 605,659, forward strand.
GAAATACAGCATGGAAAGCAATTTAGTATCATTCATTGTGGGTAGGGATGTGCCTGGCATTCTGTGGAGTGGTCTCTGTCACAGGAGCTTACAATCCACACTGCTGCTCCTACAGCTACCTCCAGCCATGGACAGAAACAGCTGCCTTGCAAACCCAAAGCTTTACAGTGACACTAAGTCTCTACATTTAACAGACTGCAGCTGCAGTGGCCCCTTACCTGTCCCTCTACCTGCCTTAGAAGATGCCATCAGGGTGTAAAAAAGGGAGAACCACATAACTGGAAAGGATTAAGTGGAAGACTGCTCAGCTCCTGCCACCCCCACCTCTCTTCTACTCCACAAAGAGCCAACGGGTTCTAAGACACAGCCTTCACACAGTCATAGTCCAGTAAGAACAGCCCAGGAGACAAAGTTTGCTGACCCCTGGGCAACTCATGAGAGAAAAGGTCATGATGATGAGACAAGGGAGCTGAGAACTGCCTAAGGTGCAAACGATCCCTGCTGGCACCTCCAGAAATGCTGCCTGTCCACAGGAAAAACCATCTAAGAGCTACAAGAAACCCTGGCCAGGATGTGCTAACACTCCAGCATCAGAGGTTAATCCCTGAGCTGTCAGCACTATAAAGAGGTGCTAATCCATGGCTGGGTGCCTGAATCAGCCTGGTAACACCTCCTGCACATGGCTCCTCCTTCACCAGGTTAGTGCTGAGGCTGGGTGAAATCCAAAGAAGGATTCTTTATCTTTTTAGTTTATAGATTCAACCATTTCCAGTATATGAACAAATGAAAGGCTTACAGAGTTGGGTTAAATCATAAACAGATCCATGGATGCACAGCACCAGCAGAGAGAGAGAAACAAACATTGCAGTCTGCACTGGAGTACTCAGACTTCTGATCATTTGTGTCACCTGAAGTGTTCTCCTTTCCTTTTTGTGCTAAACCATCTTCAGGCATTAACAATTATTTTCCCCCAGGCATTGCTAGGAGCCCAAAGTTTGTTCTTTTTCATCAGCTTATCCCAAGAAAGAGAAGTCCACATACAGTATGGAACAGCTCTCCCACTCTTAAGACTTCAGTAGGACTGAAGAAAACTCCTGAAAAGCTTCACTAGTCCCAGAGAGAAGTCACTATTCATTGTGGGTGTGAGTTTTGCTCCTTGCTAAGACTTTTGGCTACCACTGCCACGAGTGCAATCAAAATGCACATATGAGTTGTACCCCACTACTATACTGCAGGATCATCTGGCCCAAATTATATTATCAAAGCAGAGGATGTTACTACATTCACCCTTTATTGAATCCTGGGAAAAACGCTTTGAGATCAGCCTCAAACTATTTTACTAGCTCTGCTCAACCTTGCTGAAAAAGCCCTCAAATTACAAAGTTAATTGGCAGCACATTGTTACCATATGTGGTGTGCAAGAGAAGCACTGAAGTTTATTTAGGCATCAGAACCAAAGGAGAGTGGAATATTACTGCTCTTTATGAGGATTTTATGTTGGCCTTGATTACGAAGGCATCCCCAGCCTTGATCCTCCTGTGTGCAGCCTGCCCAGAACAGCACAGCACACTGCAGCACGGGGGCACCCGTCTGCCTCCAGCCCCATTTCCCAGGAGACACTCTGAATACACTGCTTGCTGTGCTTTTGCTCACTAGTCCTCAGCATTTCCCTTTTCCATGTCCATATGCTTCTTTCCTGAATAAAGTTTTCCAGGCTATCTCTCATCACCAAAGCACAACCCCAAACCCAACCAGTCACGCAGCTGCTGGGTCACACAGATTTGGAATAATCCTCCTTGCTGTCCCACTTGTCTGGCTGGCTGTGGATCTCTCACAAACCTTCAGTAAGAGCTGGATTCTTGGCCTACAGGCTCTGATTTCTACTCCTTCCATTTAAAATCTGACCAAAAAAATGTAGCAAATTTCTATCACCAGGGCCTTTCTCAGACTCTTCCCTCTTTTCCCTGACAGCAATAGCTCCTGTTGGAGCCTTTGCACTTAAAAAGCTCTAAACTTTCCAGTGGTGCAGCAGAATTCACTGAAGTATGAAGCTCCAGCAGTACCATGATAACAGTCCATAGCTGATGTTTGCAGTAAAATTGTAGCCACAGGCCAGAAACACTCTCTTTGTTTTTAAACTCTGACAGAATCCCTGCGCTAGTGTCCTTGCACTGACTGCCCAGGCTATGCTGACATCTCAGCCCCACACGCACCTGCAGAGCTCCTGTTGCCCCATCTGGAGGAATAAACTACAATTCACACAGTCTAGTAAGGGTCATGGGCAAAGACTGCTTGCCTTTAAGAACCATAAACTATTTTTAAATGCTCAAATGGACTTTTGTGAAGTGAAACATCAGGTTTCAATTAAGATGCCTTCATTTCCCAATCTGATGTGTGTTAAACAACCTATCAAAACCTCATAAACTTCAGTTCACAGCATTTTCATTTCCGGATTCTCTCTTCTCCTTTTAGTTTAAGTAATAACTTGTGTATTAAAATAATGTGTTTAAAAATAAAAACAAATTGGAGGAAAATAAAGTATCATGATTTTTGTCCTTTATTGGGTCAGCACTCCTGATTTTCTGGAAGACACATCAAGACCACATTGTTCTAAGGGTAAGTTCTGGAGAATGTGGAGAGGCGAAGTAAGTTAATTCCCAGCTTACTGGAATATTTGCAGTAAGATACCTTCAGTGCACAGAACAAAAATCCAGAGTTCCCAGAATCCCATGACAGCTTCTGTGCACAGCATTTTTCAAAAGTCCAATTCCATGTGGCTGAATCTGTCTGCACATCTCGCACTTTGCAGTTTGAGAAGGAAACGTCTTATCTCCAGGCACCCACCCATCTGACTTGCACAAAATAAAAGTCTCTGGTATTCCAGAAGTCTTCAGGTTATAATTAGAGCATGGAAAATGAGGCACTATTCTGTCTAGTCCAAATCCCTGCTGTGACATAGCAAATCTCCTGCACTGATAGCAATGAAAGGACAATACCAGGGGCAGACCAAGCAGACCTTGTCCAGCCAAAGTGCTTCTCTCTGGGTTTGTCAGCTGTGCTAATGTGCCCAAAAATGTCACGTGTGGTCTCTATCAACAACTATATCACATGTGTACATGAGCAATTTACCCACCCAAGTAATACTTACTCTAATGGTTGATATATTACGTAGAGCAAATATAAATAGGTTCTGAGGACAGTGTTGCAATGTGAGATACTCCAGAAAACCCAAGTCAGCACCTACTCCCACACTAACACTCCAAAAAGCTGCACTGGGGATGAGAGATATGAGAATGACCATTAAGGAATTCTGTTAATAAATATGAGCTGAAACTGTGTTTTGCATTGTTTTCTTTTGTATGCTTTTACATGTAAAACTTGTTGGGATGAGACCAGAATTTCTTGCCAAAGGCCTCATAAAGCAAACCATTACTTCCTCTACTACAAAAGCCTGGGATGCATGGCTTTCAAGGCACTGCTAAAGTGTTGATGATCCCCCCCAAAAATCCTTGGATCAGGAAGGCTCTTGCCTGGGTCTGAAGGAGTCTGAGAGCTGCCACTGTAACAGAGCCAAATCCCTCCCTTTCAATGTCCAACAGTGGAGGCCCAAAGGAAAAATAAGAACAGTGTAAACCTCCTCTGCTGCTTGGTCTCACACCCTTCCTTTGCTTTATACCTACCCCTCTGCCCATCAGGCCGTTGTTGAAAGGCAGTCCAATGAAGCTGAAAGCTGCCTCCTGGATGAAGTAGGGATTCAGGATACGAATCTCATGAGGTTCCCTTGGGACACGGGTTGCCACTGACTTCCAAAAGCCATCAGAGGCACTCTGGTAACAAAAACAAAAACAGAAACAAAAAGGAAAATGAAAGATAAAACAACAAACAGAATTATATACAAATTATAGCAGATTTCTATTATTTTATTTTAAAAATATTAAAATGCACTACTGCAGCAGTTCCCATTGTCTCTGCTCCCTGCCACAGGGCAGCAGTATAACATTGTAGGGAACCTGTGTCTCTTGGAGAGGTTGTATCAGCATGGACTGATGCAGTTGAGCTGGTCTGGATAGTAACTGTGAGGAAGACAGACAGGCCAGGGCATCAGCATGAATTACCCTCTCCCTGGTGCCATCTCTGCACTCTTATTGGCACTTCAGCTGGTTTGATCCATGAATTAAACATTCCAGCACATCCTGTGATCATTCCCACATGCCTCCAAGGAGATACACCATTGGATAGCAAATGCTTTTAAGAACATTCGAAGAGATGAAAATGACTGTACAGCCCTACTTGCAGTGTGAGCTACAGGCTTCCCACTTTATCCTAGATTTGTCCTTCCCTGTTAGGTTTTATGTGAATTAAGCTGTAAGATTATAGACGTATCATCTTGTCTAGTGAACAATCATGAATGTTCACGGTACAAGGGAACAAACAACTAAGTATGTCTATTATTTTTAATCAATTCAAGATTTTACTCAGCAAACATGGAAGGACAGTGGCTTTGATGTGTGCTGCACTCCTAGACAGCCTTGCCTGTGGAGGGACTTTTGCCACTCTGCCACATGGTTTCCCATCCTTGCTCATTGATGGCCTTGCATCATCATTTCCCAACAGTGACACCTTTCTAGGTGTCAGCAGGTATAGCACAGAGTGCCCCCAAAATCACCAGAGGCTGCGTGTTCACAGGACTCAAGGAGCAATTGCATTCCAACGTTTCACTTCTGTTTGGGTTAATTCAGAGCAAGGCACAGGGAGGATGGAAGGAATTTTAATCTGCTGACCAGCATCTTGGGCAGGATAATCTGACTGAACACCTCCTTGAAGCATTGAGCCATCCTCCCTGAGATCTCCATGACAAGAAACAGACACTACACCACATAAAAAGGACACACTCTGGAATTCATTATATACACCAGTTTTGGGTTGCTTGCAGCTTAGCAGTGACTTCACAACTGGTCTCAAGGCACTGATGAAAATGTTATTATCCAGTGCAAAACCCTCAGGAGCTTCCTCTGCCCAGTAGTGATCACTCCTGTAACTACAGACTGGAACTCTGCCTCAGCCAATGCCTGCTGCATTTCACACGCTCCTTGTATGGTGTTCACTCCTGAGAACTCTCACACCACTTTGCTGCTAAACACCTTACAGAGTGTTTTTTATGGAACAATCCCATGGATATCTTTAGCTGCTGAATTTCATATCCTGAAATTGAAACTTTGGCAGATGGCTCGTGCTACAAAAGGCATTAACAGAGCAAACCTGAGGAGGGTGCACACTGTCATCCAAACCAACACTCTAGAGGAAAGCCAAATCCCATTGCTATCCATGCCCCCTCAAAACTGCCCAAACACAACACACCTTTGACAACCAGGGCAAGCATCCCATGGGTTTAAGTTCACATTTCAACAATGGCCAAGTGCCCTTGGGACACTAAATGGAAAAAAAATCTTAATTATCACTCATGTTCTTTCATCATAATAGAATTAGAAAGAATGCCTGGTGTCAAAGTAGCTTAACATTTTCCATTATAAAACATTTTCAGCCACTGAGTGATCCCAGCATTTAAAAAAACTAGGAAAAAACTTTACAAATATTAATAAAGTCCAGCATCCATTTGACCAAGGGATTGGAGGGATTTGGTATGCCAGCCAGGTTTTGCCTCCTTGTGAAAATTCATTAAAAATTGGATAAATATTAAACCTTTGGAATTTCCTAAGGGCACATGTAAAGTAGAGGTCTTTCAGTTCCAGGAAAGGAGGGGGGGAAAAAAAAAAAGAAGTCACAGACTCCACTTGCATTAAGCATGCTCCAGGTCTCACAAAAATGAAGATGATAAACAAAAATCTTGAACAGCTACTCATTCAGTGAAAACATCTTATCATGGGCTTAAGCAGGCACACCCTGGAAAAATACTGTGTGACCTTGAAACTAAAATAAATTTATAAGTTCAATTATGATTTCACATAAAACACTAAATATGGCATTGCCCAAATTTTGTGAACAATTCAAACCAAAGTCTGCAAGCTATTTAAAATGGACAGAAGGTGCCTTTTGTTTGGACTTACACTCCATAGGAGAGTCTACTTAAATTCTGGGATTTAAGTAGGTTTTACATGGCTTTTACACTACACACAAAACATAAAATAGAAAAAAAAATAAAGGAAAAGGAGAAAGGTAATAAACATTTGAGAGTTTTATTCCTTGCTGCTGCTGGAGCTGTTCAGAGAGAAAAAACCACACATAAACCACTGTCCATTTTCACAGTGCTGTGTGAACCACGAGGACCACACCTGGAATCCTCTCAGCTAGTTCAATGCCAGTGCAAAATAAATGTGGGTACCTATCTCTAGCTGGAAATACAACCAGTCTGCTTTACTCTCTCTTCTATTTAGCTGTTTCTCCTGTTGTTCTTCATGACTATTTCCCTAAGCACTTCCTTTAGCTATCACACTGCTCTGAAATTGCTCTGGCATCTCCCTTCTGTCTCGTTTCTATTTGCTCTGTGTTCTTCCCTGTAACCTTTCTGGGCAGTTCCCCTGAGATTAGTTTTGAGGGACACCTGAGGTAGTCTTTAATTTTGGTGCATTTTCCCACTGTAGTTTCTAAAACAATTGTAGGGAGGAACACGGAGTCTCAGCAGGCAGCTCTCACTTCCACCTATACAGCAGGCAAAGCCCTGCGCAGCGCCGAAGAACCAAAACCAGTTTTCCTGGGTTATAAATCACTGAAATCCCAGCCTTGTGGTTTGGGTCTCCAAGCCCCGTAGCCCTGAGCACCCTTCTGGAGCGCTGTGGTTTTGTTCTGCAGCCCGTCAGTGGCAGCTCCGGAGCGCAGCACCAGCCCCGGGGGCTGCTCCTGACACAGCCCCGGGCGGGAGCGCAGCCCGTCCCAAGGCTCCGCGCTACCGCCGGTGCCCCGCCTGGGCTGCATGCTCAGCCTCATTGGACACAGATGTTCAGAGAGGTTTCCAAAGCAGTTAGTTCCCGTCGGGGAACGCTGTCCCTTGTTCTGGCTGGGAGGAGGCTCGAGGAGCAGCAGGCATTAGGAGGGAGGGCACGCTTTTCCTGCCGGATTCAGAAGCTCAGGCTCGCAGTTGGAGGTTGGAGCATCCTCTGTTGTCTGCTGCAGTGGCTAAACCTGCAGTGCTTAAGGGTGGGCTTGTCACAATGAAATAACTCCTGTCCTGATCAGCACAATGACAAACAGTGAGAAAATGAGTCTGAAAACTGCTTAGGCAGTGTTCCTGCAGTGCCTCATCACCTCCTGGTACCAAGGTGGAAACCAGGGGGTCCAGGCTGGAAATCGTGTATCCTTGTGTTAAACTTCCACTGCTATTACTTGTTGGTATTACTGTGCACTCAGAGTCCCAGTCACAGATCAGTATTCACAGTGCCAAAGGCTGCCAAAAGAAGCTTATATGATACAAGCATAAAGAAATGAGCATCACAGAGAGGCAGACAGGAGAATGTGACTGAAGAACAAGTCTATGAGGGCCATGGCATTTTTAAGCAATCTTGGGAGTGGTTTCAAAATTGTATAACTGCAAAGGACATCACTAAAGGCTTTAGAGGAAAGTATTTTAAAAGTGCAAAAGAATTTAGATAGGCCAGGGCTTTCAAGCCAGTCTCTTGTACAGTTCTTATCCAGCAAGAGAGACAGAAAAAGACACCACCTCTATAGACACCACTCCAGGAATAAACTGGTATAGACATGACAAACCAAAGACAGGAGATTAGGAGGAAGGGATAAAAAATGGCAGGGCTCACCAAATAGCTCCAGGGACAAGACAATCCAGCTGCAATCCTTCATTCTGTCCATTTGCAGAGTACTGAAGGCTAATAGGCACAGCCAGTTGTAAACTATTTTTGTCTCCATTCAGTTTTCCATGTCCTGTTCTCAGATTTACCAAGGTAAATCACAACATTCACTAAAATAAAATATGGAAACTCAGAGCCTTAGCCAAGAAGCACCTCTGTGGAAAATACAAACCACTAGAAGCAGGCTGAGTCTCCCACAATAACAACACTTCTAATATACTGAGCAAAAGGAGAGGTAATGCCATTGCATTCTGATGATACAGATGCTGGCTCTTTTGTGCCTCTGTGACAGTACTGGATTTAGGAGTACAAACAGCATAGCTCACTGAGACTTCTAGCTCTCATGGGAAGGGGACAGGAAGATTGCAAAGGTCAGCTACATGCAATGTGAAGTCTGGGTATGCAATAGTTTGCTGCAGAGCAACCAAATGAAGAGACTGGAGAGGGAGCCTGTGGTAAATAGAGATTACTGCTCTTTCAAACTCTGCTAACACCAGAAATGGAGCGGAAGAAGGACATGAGGCAAAAAAAAAAGTCAAGGGATGATGCACCAGTCACAAGACCTCACTGTGCCTGTGAGCACATTGTTAATTGGAATCTCTGCCCCCACCAAGGCTGGAATGTGGTTTATTCTCTACCCGTCATCCACAAGCTCTCACTGTCACACAAACAAGGTACAGCAAAATCACTGCAATCCATCTGCAGAGGCTTTTGAAAGATTTCTGCTCAGGCATGACTGGATGAGACATGGAAAGTGTGTTTCCACTAGAAAATAACCATCTTATCAGCCAATGCTGCATTTCTCAGCGGTCAAGTAGACACAGAGGCCTAGAAAATGCTCTTCTGAAAGTGGTAGTATAAATGAAGTTGCATCATTTGCACTGATTATCAAAGCAACAAGGAGTTTTTAGCAACAAGAAGAGAGGTGCTGAGAGCCTGCAGTCTGGGTTAATGGTCAATTGCCAGACCCACTAGCCCACACTTCAAGCATATTTACCGAACTTCCTAAAAGCTACGGAGAACCCCTGACCATTCTCTGCACAGGGTTCTGATGGACAGCATTCATTCTGAATGAACCTGTCTTCAGCTTCTAGAGCCTAGAAATGCTCTAGAGACTAGTTCCACTCTTATCTGTCCCACTGAAAAGCTCTTACTGTGCCTGAAGTAGGAGCATTGCTCAAGCCTTTCCCTCACCTTCTCTTTGTTCTGCTGTCAAAAGAGATGCAGCTCTTGGACTACCCAACAACACGATACTTCTAATTTTTTACAAGTTTTATTTCTTTTTCTGAGGCACCCTCTCCCTGACCAAGTCTAAAATCAACTGGCTGTAATTTCCCAGGCCATTCCCCTGTCGTTACGTCCCACCTGCCCACTGCCTCACAACACCTAAAAGAATTCCTGACAGGTTATAAAGCCCACAAATTTAGTTTTTGCTAATGTTTCTCAGTGTGAAACCCAAATATATTTTATACCTAGCAAACAAAGGGCAGCAAAGCATGATGGAGACAAAAGCACCTCAATATATGGCACTACTAGAGGTTTTTTTCTTTTTAAAACAACAGTATTTTCTCCTTTGTTGATAGAGCTGAGCTAATAGTTCACTACATTGGCTAGAGATAAGTTTCTTTAGGCTTGATAACCAAGTCGAAAACCACAAGAGAAAGCAAACTTATTCCAAGCAGCAGCTGCAAACTTTAAACATTGTGCCAGATGTGTCACTGACACAGCACCCTGGCTACACATGAAACTGGAAGCTGTCCCATGCAGAGATACAGGCTCAGAAAGCAGCAACTTCAGTGGTGACAAAATCCACCTGGGACATGAGGGTGGCACTGGTGTGTCACACACCAGTTTGCTGTAACTCAGCAATCTGCTCATTCCCACGGATGTCAGGAAGTTTCTGCCCTGTTTACCTGCAAACATATATTGTGAATAGGCAGATAACATATTCAAATAGGCCTACTGAATTTCCAGCTGCATTTGACCTACATAACTGAGTGCTACAGCTAACCCAAATACAGACACGTGGGCCTCCTGTGTGGCTGGTCTAATACAAGCTGCTGTCTTCTGATTCACAGGATTAAACACCACAAGGCCAAGACCAGCTCCAAGGAGTCAGGAGAGCAAAGCTATTTTTATGACATGTTGTAAATGAAAAGGAATTCCTCTTTTAAAAAAAAAGCATTCTCATGGTTTTATCCATGTAACTGAGAGCAAACTGTAGTTCACAGTTGTAAGATAACAAAATGCCTGATTGTCCTGTGACAAAAACAGAACTTGGAACATGTCAGAGGAGCTGCAGAAAAACTGAAGATTTTTCTGATTAATGCTGTTTCACAAGTTGAAGCATAAATGATGGCTCACATACGGTGTGTCAGTAGACGTGTCTTCTGTGTGCAAACAGGGTGATGGATAGACTGTCCTGCAGACTCTTTTGTTCAAAATGTAAACTGGATTTTGAGCCAAAATTTGAAGAAATATTCCTGTTCTGAAATGTCTTAGGAAAGATGGAAGTTTTAGTGAAAGGAATGGATTTAGATAACTTATGTTTGCTTTGTGGTTTTTTTGCCTGTGAATAATTATCTTTCAAATGAAAAAATATTGAAAGTAGTAGAGTTTCAGAAAAATCCTTAAGAAGAATAGGCCCTATATCATCATTATATACAGGGTGTTTTATTCCCATAAGGGACCAGCTTCTTTACTTTGTTACTATTTTTGTGACGTAGTTTATGAAATGTCATACTCATGTAACATCTATTAAAAGGATACCAGGGCTGAAAGGGTCAGATCCATGTGCTAGCAATTGCTGAAGTAGGACTGTCTTGCAGTTTCAGCTCAGGATTGCCGTTGAGAACACTGACTTTCCAATCCTCCCACAAGATTTTTCTTATATCACCATGTATCTAAGTGTTTTACAAACCCTACTTTCACATTTTGAGCATCTCTGCAATACTTTGTGTGTATAACATCTCCTCAAGAGGAATCCTCAGTGTCTGTATCCAGGAGACCTTCCTCCTTGCATTTCCCCTCTGCTATCCACATGTTCTACAGCTCCCACAACTACTCAGACAAGGCTGAATGTCTTACATTACAGAAATTAGTCTAAATCTCAGTCTTCTCTCTCCACCAGATAGACAGCTGTGTTCTAAGCAAGCCAGGATATAATTATGTAATTAAGGATAACATCTGCACAGGAGAACCGAATTAACATTGAAAATGCAATTTTTTTTTCTTTTTTTAACTTTTGGCAGCTTGATTTCTATAATCATACAGCACTTTAAAAGGTCTTAAAGTGCCAGTGTTTTAGGAATTCCCTGCCAGTTATAAACCCTTCTTTTCTCTGCTGTCCCCATCACTCCTGCTCTTGCCATGTCCCAGACCAGGCTACTGCTCCTTCACATTGCCTAGACAGCTGGGAGGAGGAAAAGGGGTTCCTGAGAGCCCAGGAGATATTCCCTGCTCCCTGGTCTGCTGTCCTTGCCCCAGACTCTTTGTGGAGAAGTAACTGATGAGAAAATCCTACTTGGTTCTTACATCCCTTGAGATATTGCATCCCAACTAACCAGGAGGACACCTGACAGGCAGGACAGGGGAGCCACAGTAGGACTGACTGTGCCCAGCACTGACAGTGTCTAACAGCCCCCATGGAACATCAGACCAAGCCCTGGGATTGCACAGAACAGCAGGAGCCATACCAGGCTGAAGAACTGGACAACCTCACCAAAATAGGGTAGGAGAGTTATTTAAAAAAAAAAAACAGGGATACAACTGTGCATTTTCAGTAGCCTCATCTTGAGACAGCTGAGTTATTTTAGCTGAACTCTCCAGCTGAGCCAAACGTGTGGCATGGAAAACATCAGCTCCAAGATGCCAGTGTAATAAAATGATAAAGCATTTCCCCCATTGCTTATAACAGAAAATATGAGGTGATCCCAACTATGATATTGATTACAAGCTCAGCTACGTGCTCCACTTAGAATCATATGCCTGCTCAGAAGAAAAAAAATTTGAAAAAAAATTTAAAAAGCTATCTTTGCAGGCTTGGATGACAAAGCACAAGGGCATCCCAGGGCATCTGAGGACATCCATCAGCAAAGTCTTTTTCGAGGAGCTGAACTGGTTCATGAGTTTGAATACAAACAGCAACTCATTAAACAACACATATTTAGACTAAATGCTTGGCACATTACAACAAAAAAAGCTAAAGGATCACCACAAGAAGAATTATGGCCTAAAAACCCTCACTGCTTTCTGAAGTTATCTCAAAGTGAGACTCCAGGGAATTTTTTACATTGTTTTTACAGCAAGAGTACACAGAAAATCTGTCTTCCCCTATTTTGGCATCTTCATTGAAATGTGAAGCCAAATCATTTGTATATTCACTGAGTGTTCATATAGAATATATACAAATTATTCAGTGTCCTCTAAGAGAAGAAGGCAGAACGGTCAAAATAACAAGAAACTGGGAAGATGCCAGGAAGCTCCTGCCCCATTTTGTTTTCTAGACTTGCATTAATAATTAGTGTTTTACAGAAGAAGAGATTTTAAGTAAGATTACTTAATATTCTTAAGAGATTAGAATTTAAATAAACCATAATCCAAACAGAACGTTTACATTTAAAGAGTTTTTCTCCAAATAGCAGAAGAGCTGATTGCTTGGGCCAGGCTCCATATTTTGTCCTTGTCAGTTGTGGGCAAATTTCATTTAATCAAAAATGGTCAGAATACAAGTGAGGGCCAAGATGAGAAAAAATTCCAAGTAGACCTACCAAGCTCTTGTGCACCCAACAATTTGGCCAATTTTTTTCCAATTTTATGCCTCTGAGTAAACAAATAAAAATAAAGACACTAACAGTTTTACAAATCTGTCTTAATTAAGAAGAGAAGAAACACCCTCAGACACATGGCATAAAATCACAGCTGCAAGAATGGAAATACTACCAAAAAAAAGGTCTGCCTTCATATGGCTTGGTCTGTTTTCACTTCTGTTGTCAGGACAAGTGTCTGCATTAAATAGCTGTGAGTGTTGAGGTAGGGGTGTTGCTCAGTCAGAGGAGGGAGGAGGTCAGGGATGCTCAGCTCACACACAGGAGCACTCTTCTCTCCTGCAGAAAGAAGCTGCCATTCCTCTTGGGTAGAACCAGAAGCACCACACACAGCTGGAGCACAGGGGGAGAGATAAATTTAGGAAGATAAAAGCACATGGGGAGTTTAGTTACCTCAATGTTTATTACAGCAGACTGAAGATATAGGTCAACCCCCTGTCCTGGAGCCCTCGGTGCTTCAAGGCAGAGAAAATGTTACAAATTGCTCAGACAGCTCTAACTATGCAAGTAATCCATGGAGCTTGCCAAGGAACACATGTGTTTCAGGCATAAATCGTCCAATCTATTCCTTTCTGAATTAACATCTGTCATCATGACACCATTCAAAATGACTGAAGACTGGATCATAATAACAAGCACACATCTTGGATAAATATTTACTGTTTGGACTTTCTCCTCGCCCCCCCACCCCCCCAACTTTAAATAAAAAATGCAGATAGCAAAATTCCTGGAGCTGTGAAAGGGGAGTCTCTTTTCAGCCACTGACAGAAAGCATGTGATTTTATTTACAAAATCAAATTAGTGTTTTCCCCCTCCTCTGTGAGTGTTCATACCCCACACTAGTGAACTTACAGCATCCTGTGGTGTTGCAATGCTTTCCAAAAAGCTCTTCTGGGGAATTTTGTTATGCTGAAGGTTGCTCACCTCAGAGACTCCACAAAGCCTTCTCCCTCAGGATGCAGAAACAGATCTGACTAATTGTGTCCCAAGGAGAGAAAAATTTGCTGTGACCTTTGCAGACAACTGGATAAAGCAAATATCTTACTTCCATGACAAGCTGTCAGGTGTATTACAGGCTTGCTACCCTACTCCCCACAGTCAACAAATGGGTCATAGAGAGTGAGGACAAGGGGTCCCAGAGTCACAGAACAGGAGGGTGGGACAACGAGAGTGCAGCCCTGTCCTTCGTACTCCCACGACACAGAATTTTCCCAGATACTGGATTAAATCTGCATTACAGAAAAAAAGATATCAGCACTCAGTGCTCCTCTCTGTGAATATGTCATTTGAGAATTTTAAGGACAGATTTCTAGGAAATTATGTGTGTTCAGACTGATTTTATCTAGTTGAGCTTCTAGCTACCACATTCTGCTATTTCTTCTCAGCATGGCTTAGGAGGCTGAGAGAAATCCTGCTGACATCTTTCTGGACATCCAGCATAGCAGGGAGCAGTGCTCCTCCATCAGCAACTTCTCCTTCCAGTCCTTTACTCTCACACTGTTTGAGTGGAACTTGACCAAGATATCCAGTCTTGATTTCAAGACATCAAGAGCAAATTCATCAAGCCTGTAGGGCAGATGTAGCAAAAATACTTATACTGATATAAATGTCCTGCCTTTTTTGGTCATTTGCCTAGCTTCAGATACACTTCTTCCTACAAAATTAAAAAGTCTTGTGAGAAAAAACGTTCCCTCAAGGTAGAGATAGAGCCTACAACTAAATCCCCCCAAAATCTCATGCATAAGCTAAATAAATTGAACTCCGTAACTAAATAAATTGAACTCAAATCTCTCAGACTAAGGGAGGCTTTGCAGACTTCAAATGATTCCTGTAGTTCTTTACTGAAGTGTTAACACAGAACATCTTTATTCTACTAACAGTTGCATGAATAGCTGATACCCTCTGGGTGATGTTTCAGAGTCACTCTTGGCAATGTCCTGGCACTTCTTCCATGTGCTGGATTCACCATATGGAGGAACATCTGCTGCACATGTGGGCCATGCAATACCCTCAGCAGGCCTGGGCTGCACTGGTATGGCTGGGTGGGAGAGACACACACCTTGCTGCTGGAGAGGCCAGGTGGATGTGAGGCCATGCAAGCAGGGGGAAAGTTGGGGGATATCCGAGAGCACTGTGGTGCAAAAGGGAGCAGGACACAAACCCACAGGCAATCAGGGAATTTTGTTAGTGCTGCTGTTTATGGAATTGTGTGTTTCATTAAGATCAGCATCAGATTTGGAGTCACTTTCTTTATGTTGGCTCAGATATTCCAAGCAAGGCAGGCAACTTGAGCTTATACACACTATGACCTTGAAATGCACCTACCTGGATTTGCCTAATACTGGTGTCTGAATATTGCCAGAGCCTGCCAAACAGAGTGAGTGCAACATGAGCACCCTCCTGGTGCTTTTGCAAGGCATCTGCACTAGCTCTTCAGCTAGCCCTCACATTGACTTTTTGAGATGGGGAAAAACTGCAACTCTAAATTGCCCATCTTTTTTGACTTGGCTGAGAAGGAAGGAGTGATCAAGTATCTAGACGAGAGCAGCATCTGTCAGCTGGATGGCAACAGACATCAAGAGATTAGATGGTGACAATATTAGGAAGAAATTGTCTCAGGATAAAACAGGATGGGGAGGCAATCCCAGAAAGGATGTCCTACTAGGGCAATGATACAGTCTTTTCAGGGGTAAATCCTGTTTGGGTCTCTTCATTTAAGAATGATGTACAGGAATAGAAACTAAAGAAATAAAAATCTGACTGGAGCTCTCTGGTTTTCACGTTACAGCTGGGATTACTGAGCCAGAAACGAAGACGATGCTGTCTTGGCAGATGTGGGATAAAGGTTCTTTAAGGACTGCTGATGCCTAGCATGGCTAAATGCTTCTCCTCCCTTAATAAAAGTATAGGGCAAGGATGACTGGTGTTAGGTAACAGCAAGCAAAGCAAGAGACAAAAATAAAAGGACAAAACCCATGCATGGTGTGGGAAAGACTAGAAGGGCAGACACACCAACAATTTTTATTTTAATTTTAAATAGAAACTGTCTAAAATTGTGTCACTCCTACAAGTATAGATACTTTGCAAACTTTTAATACCTGGATTTTTTTCATCCAGGAAATAGAGTGGTCATGACTAATTTTTATTTTCTTCATCTGCCCCATGAGCTTAGGTGAATGGTTACAGACTTGTAGATATTAATGGCTACCCAATCCAGGTGGACAAGTTTATTGTACAGGACACATTTGCCTGGAAATATTAAATGCTATGAAGGCACACTGCAAAGGCACCAGAGCAGCCTCTGCCACCAGCTGATGCTTGACAGTGCACTCACAGACACACTGTGCATGCCTGGGTGGGAGCAGCTCTCAGCTATGTATTGACCTGCCTAATCTCATTACGCTGTTGCATGCAGGTATGTATGAATGGCAAGCTCCAGCCTGCACTTTCCATACCAACAACCTTCCTTTGGGAAGCTGGCCAGGAAGTCTCCCCCAAGGCCCATGTTGCAAACTGGGTCATTTGCCTACTGGATGGTCCTCATCACAGTGCTACCTGAAAGCTTGTTAAAAATCACAAAATGCACAACTAAGCTCTTCTCCCTCTCTTGGTCAACAGGGACAACATTTTATATAGCATATCTACATATTTTCCAGCCTTTCTTCTAATCGTGACTAGAAAAAACTGGCTTACCTTCTCTCATACTTCTCCTTAAATCTTCTGGAAATTGCTCTCCTAGACCAGTGACAGAGAAGGATTTTTTTTTCATATGCAAGTCTTCCATGGTTCCCTTGGGCCATTCCCACCAATGCACTGCAATGGTGAAACAGCTCCTGACCATGTCAGCACAACCCCCCAGGCAGTATGGACTAGCTTTCTACACAGCCAGAGGGATCAAAACCAAAAAAACCCCAAACAACGATGTCAAAACCATCACACCAGAAAGACAAGCTAACTTATAGCTGGCAACTCTCTGGCAAAGGAGTATGCAATATTCTCCACAGAATGCATCACAGAGACTCTCCCACCTCATCTTCTCAGTCAGAGATCTGGTAGGAGCCAGAAAAGTCTGCCTCATGTTTTCGCTTTCTTACAAAGCATTTTCTGTGCTTCAACATTTAGTCACAGCTCAGTTGCCTTGACTGAGGCACCAAACTGTCCTGATGATGTGGTAAGGTATTCCCTGCTACAATTCCTCCTAGAATTCCCCCACACTCTGTGAGTGGAAATGGTTTTTAAACCGTGTGCCAGGACCACAGGACAGCCACCACTGAAAAGGCTTTCTTGCCTCTTCCTCACTGCAAGCCTCATCATGCCACTTGAGCAGGCTGGCTGCCTTACTCACCAGCCATGCCTTCCTAAATTATACTTCTCAAGGGATTAGTTATAAATAGCTATTTAGGTGAAAACTCAAATTCGTGAAAGAAATTAAACAACCTTGAAGTTGACTTCTCAATTCAAAAGCTTTTCTCATTTATGATGGAGGAGCTTTTGTTCAATTTCATCTGAGTCCAAGGAGAGCAGGAGGACAATGCCCACCCAGGCACATCTCTAAGCAGATGGGCTGAAGCTGTGTTTCAGCACAGGAAACTTGTGTTTCAGGCACCACAAATCTGTAACCAAGCTTTGCATTCACAATGCATTAAGAAAACTGGTAGTGGATTTGCAGCTCCACCAAACCAGAATGCTGTTTCAAGAATATTCCCACATGTCTTTCTCACAGTCCTTTAAAACCTGATGAGACCCACTGTGCAGAAGACATTTAAAGCAACAAGTCTCTTTGAGAAGAAAAGGGTAAGAAAATATTTGCAATTCAAAAGCAAACTCTGGAGTGAATCTGCCAATAGCAGTGGTCACTCCATTTGTCACCAAAGGCAAGGGACAGTGTTTGAAAAAGCAGATTCTCCCTCCCTAGTGCAGACCCAGAGAAGCCACCTGCTCAAGTGCTGGTCTCAAGTTCCAAACAAGCTGAAAATACATGCATGTGAATGAAGCTTTCCTTGGGATGGGACAGCAACAACAGATTCACAGCCTTGCTGTTTTCCTGAAGATGACAGGAAGGGCATGATGGCTCCTCACGTTTGTTTTGGGATGTAAACCAGCCCACAGGTAAAGCTATTTCATAATCTGAGGAACCCAGTGATTCCAGGAAAACAGTGAACTACAGGGCTGTGACATTCATAGGCTGCCCTAGCAAACATGCAGCATGACAGGGCCATTAACTAATGGAAGAAGAGGAGCTCTAAACAAAAGCTCAGCAGACAGCACAAGTGCTGGCAGCCATCCGGCCTTGGCTCCATCACAGCAACACTCACTGATTGTGCCAGAAAGGTATCATATCACACATTTTACCACAACTAAGGAGTATGCTGTTGGGTTAATACAATAATGTAGCTCCCCCATAAAAAGTTAAATAAAACCTTCACCAGTGTCACATCCACAAGGTCTCTGCAAGCAGCAGTCACATGACACAGGAGCAGGGGTCATGTCATGCCCACTGCTGAAGGATGATGGCTGCTGGGCACCACTGCTGTGTGCCAGCTGTCAGAGACATGTCCCTGCAAGGGACAGACAACCCAGCCTGGCCTCACTCACAGGCAGGTGCTCACTTGCTCCTATGACTTTCACTATCAAAGAGAACTCCTAGGTGCTGCAGGAGCTTTCTGCACAAGTGACTCCTCCTGGCAAAGGCTGCAGAGATTCTCTCTGGAATCATCCACAGGCTCATTACCACATGAGCAGGAAGCTTGTGAGCTGCCAATTTCTAGTGGCACCTTTGCCCTCACTTGGCTGCTTTATTGCCATGTGCCAGATGTTCAGGGACGTAAGCCCTAGCAAGCAAGAGCTAAATTAGAGCTCCCTCTAATTTACTAATGACAGCCAAGAAATCACCCTGGAATTGGCCTCGGTACCAGACTGAGATGGCTGCTTTGTATATCTGGAGCTTGTAAATTCCTGTTTGCTTCAGGAAGCATCTACTCTCCACGCAACAGAGAAACTTTTAGCTTCTGACCATTATTTTAAGAAGAGCAATATATGACCAAGTCTCTATCCCTCTGCAATTCCTCTGGTACTTTGTGTATTCAGAAAGAGTTTCTGTCACTGAGAGACCCAGGCAGATGCAGGAGGGTACAAGCAGTGGGAAGCAGCGGGGTGGATCACAATATATGTAGATTATGTCTCTTGTCCAAAATAACAGTCCAGGAGAAAGTGTAACTGTTCTGAGTAATCCCCCTCTGGGGATGCACTGGCAGCTCTTGTTTCATCAGCAAAGGGGTGCCTGGAAGTGTCACAGGCTCTTACAGCATTGATTCCAAGTCAGCACTGCCAGACCAGTCACCACAGATGCACGAACAGCTCCCATCTGTGACCCTTCTGCAACAGACATGAGTTCATGGAACTGCAGGCTCTGGGACTCCAACCCACTTCCTTTCCACTTGTACACTAACTTATTAGGTCAGCATGGTGCGATACTCCCCTCTGCTAACCATGTCATCTTTCTCCATCCCATACTCCTTTTAGCTGCAATCAGTGCAATGATTTTCTCCTTTGGTTTATTCTAATGCTTGTCAAATGACTAAAATCAGGCTACCAGCATTTTAGTCACTCAGATTCACTCACCCTTCCCCTTCTTAAAGGCAGGTCTACATTCTGGGGTGATACACCATGCTCTATCTTCCTACAAGTCTTCAATCTGGAGTGCCAGCTCAGCCAGAACTCTGTGATGGAGACTACTTCTGTTTTGCTGCTGACAGAGAACATTTAGCCAAACCTACCCTTTTTCTAGATTAATGTTTTCTCTCAAGTTTTTACTTGCTTCCAGATATTTCTGGTTTAGTGTGAAATACAAAGCAGTTAAGCTTTTACCTTTCCTTAGGTCCATGTTCCACTCCTTCTATTTCTGGATATAGTGTCTCCCAGGGCACTAAGGCATTACACAGATATCTGGGAGGTTGTTGCACCAGATCGTACGTAACACATAAAGTCCCCTGCCCCACTGTTCTGCTGCTGCTTCTGCATCACACTGACTCTTTTTCCTTATAACATCTCCTGAAAATCCTCCTCTCTACACAGCACTTACCCTTCCTCAGTATGCAAGTGCTGCCAAAAGACTAACACAACGCAAAGCAAATCCCTCTCAGCTGCAGGGAGAACAAGCTTATCTGACCACTGACACAGCAATAAATAGCCACTTGCCTTTCATTTACTCTTTCTCAGCTAAGCTCCCTTTGATTTCACTTACTCAAGAGAGGACTAAGCAAGGATCCCAGTACCTGGCCTGGAATCTCTGGTCCAGCAGGTCCAAGCTGCTCCAGGTGCCTGGAGGAATTCAGAAGATCTTATTATCCACCTGTGACTGTACCATGAACATGGCAGTTGTCATCAACAGTCACAGACAAAGGAAGCATCAGAGGGCAGAGATCAGCCCATTTTGTTCGAGGAATGTGTCAACTTCCACAGCAGTTGTGTTCTTTAGCAGAATGCTTCCATTTTCCTTTTCTCCACCCTGAGGTCAGACTCCTGACTATAACCACTGGTTTGCAATAGGGATGAAGTCTTGCAGATGGACATATCAGAAAAGGAATAAGCAACAGTGGCATACAGAGCTCTCAGGTCATGCAAGTGCCTCTAGATAAATCCAGGAAAGGAGGAAACTCCGCTT
Organism: Trochalopteron elliotii; assembly: GCA_024734555.1. Lineage (NCBI taxonomy): Eukaryota > Metazoa > Chordata > Aves > Passeriformes > Leiothrichidae > Trochalopteron > Trochalopteron elliotii. Next base: position 625,965 of record JANPWX010000010.1, read on the forward strand.
TCTCTGGAAACCAACTGAGAGAGGAACAAACTCATGACACACAGGGAGCACTGGGCAGGCATTTGTCATTTTGAACTTACCACACTGGTGAAAACACTAACACTCACTACCAGAACAAACAGACACCTACGTGCTATTCCCATAGCACTGCTAGTCCTCCACTGGGTCATTCCTATCTAAGAGACAGCACTTTCTGCATTGGTTTCCTCTAGAAAAAGCAGCTGTGTGAGCCACCTGCTTGCAGCTAAAGCCAGTGACAGCAAGATCTCAGCCTCAAGTGGAGAGAAATCAGAGTAGAGCACAAGAGCACAACACAGATGTTTTCCAGTCACCTGGGCTGCATCTTAAAGTACTCAAAGAACTGGCTCAGCAGCCTCAAGAACTAGCATTGATTCCCTTTGGGAACTTGTGTAGAACAGGTAGGGGGGTCAAAGGATTGAAAAATGGACAGAAGTCGTGCCTAGCCTCAATAAGGCAAAAAAAGGAAGAGAGTTGAATTATGATTTCAATTCCCAGAATAGCAGGATTAATTATTTGTAAGCACCTGAAAAAAATAACAGACTGAGTAGAAACCCAGGTGGATTTGTGAATTATTTAAAGTGAAGAGTGAATTATTTTAAAAAAAAATTCTTTATACAGACAATAAATCATCATAGAGGAGAAGCAAGACATGAACTGGAATTTAGTAAGGCTCCTGACAGATCACTTTCACAAATATGCCAAAAGTGTTATTCATGATACAACTGTGATACAAGTTCAGAACTGGCCAAAAAACTATCCAGGAGGCTCAGTGGGCTCACTCTAGGAATGGAAGGATGTTAATATTTTGGGGTCTGCCTAGGAACCAACGTTGTTTAGTGTTTTCATTATCAACCTGGATGATGAAGTAAAAAGTATGTTTATTAAATTGCAGAGCACATGAATCTGGAAAGAATGGCAGGTATGCTGGGAAGCTCTGCCAAAGGAACTTGGCAAACTGGAGGAGGGTTCTGGAAGAAAGGATCAGTAGGGACAAGTGCACAGAGCTGCTCTTTGGCACGAGGAGCCAACAGCACAAGCACAGGGTGTGGACTGGGGGAAGTGGCTGCTCTCCAATTCTTCCTGAGACCTCAAGTCTCCAGGAACCTGACACTCACCTTCGGTTCCAAGCCACTGTGGAAAAGGCCACTGAAACAGTGGAAGTATAAAGAATGAGAACTGTGAACTTAATGAATTATCTATTTGCTCCTCCTTTTTGCTGTAGTCTGTACATTTTTGGGCGCTGCTCTTTAAGAAAAAGATGAATTAACTACAAGCATTCAAAAGAGCAACAGGAATTAAGAGATCTGGAAAACATCACCTAAAAGAACTGAAAAAACCTCAGAGTGTTTATCCTGAAGAACTGAAGGATAAGGAGCCAACCACAAGAACACTGAAGTAATACACAAAGCTCAAGTTCTTTCTGCTCTCTGCCAAGCTGGGCACAGAAGCACTCAGTGAAGAGAACTGCAATCACTCTCCCCAGTCTAGCAGGTTTTAACAGACTATTTGCTGCATCTTTCCAAGAGCAGGCGATACCACACAAGACTCTAGTGATGATGACTTGACTGCAAGCATCGGGGGAAATTCAATTTATTTTGAAGTAAACCAACACATCCATTGATCTTCAAGCTAAACACTATGAGTCCCTGCAACTGCATTCGGGTTGCAGGGCACTGACACTGCCAGGGCTTTCCCTTTCCCTGAATGATGAACAAGAGCCTGACATAAAGCAAAGAAAATGACTTTTGACTCAGTTATTCATGTTACGAAAGCCAACTTGTGCTTGCCCAGAGGCTGACAGGTAACTTCATCTGTCTGGTAAGAAGAAAATAATTGCAAGCTGGTGCCAGTGTTAGACAAGAGCAAAGTATGAGCCCTTAAGGCCCTCTCTGTAACAACCATATACAATTATATTCCCAGACTGTTTAGTTCTGTATGTGGTGAGCTGCCAACCTCCTCTCTCTGTCTCTAAACACACAATATAATATGCCATCCTCTGAATGCTAATCCATTTGTATTCTTATTTGCTGAAAAGTCATTAAGCAACATCTGAAAACACATATATAGGATTTGTAAAACAAGAACTATGCCCATTACTTATTTGGGATTTCCTGACAGAAACCATCCACTGAATGAGAAGTCATTGATCACAACCTCATTCCATTCTGGGTAGGTGAATTAAAGAGAGTAACCCTGACTATTAACAGGTCTATGGTGCTTCAGAAGGGCACTCATGCAAATGAGGGGGTACAGTTTTTACATGGGGAAAGCAGTGTATCCACAATTTCAGTGTTTTAAAATGAGACTTGATGCAGTTGTTCTGGATGGTACTTTAACCAAATAAAAATCATGAATCTCAGTAACTGAGTAAAATAGAATGGCTTGTGCTATTCAGGAGGTCACATTAAGTCTGACTGTAGCCTTTTCAACAAGTTGTGCTGTTGCTGTCTCCTCTCCTGTGACATTAAATCCTTGTGCCCAAACTCCCATTTCTTCCCCTTTCCATGCTCTTTTCCTTCCTCTGCTCTTCCATCCTAAGAGTCCATAAAATCCATGCAAAAGCTGGTCCTTTTACATACTCTTTTAGATAACGAAAAATTAATTTAATTGTTCATAGTACACACTAACAATCTTGAATAGCAAGCCTCATCTGTGATGCAACACAGATTACAGAGAGATGTCTTTGTAAAACATATTTAATTAAAGCTGAAGTCCGTGTAGGTAAAGAAAGTCTTCACTTAAATGCAGCAGGACACAAGGTGGAACTCTCCTCAGACCAAAACGTGGCAGATATGACAGTGATATAACGTCTGCCCATCGTTACTAATTAGGTGACCTTCACAGTGTCAGCTGACAGTGTTCTTACCACTTTCTCCTTGTAAACAATGTATTTCAGCCACTTGAAATCCTGCCATTTGAATCCTGCCAGAACAAACAGGGAATCCTTCTCATACTGCTCCATTTTCTGGATTGCACCTTCAGGATATGTGATCCGGAGAGTTGTCTTGCCACCCACATCTTTTTCAAAGCCCTTCACTGGAGCCGAGTTCAGCCTGCAGGGCAACCAGAGAAGACACTGTCACGGATTCCCACTTACACTCAGATTCCCACTTACACTCCTGGTGTTGATGGCACAGCAATCACTGCTGGGCAACAGCTCCCTGTAGCAGCTGCTACAGTAGAAAACATTAACTCTTGCAAACAACTTATGGAGGTTTGCACCAAGTGACAACAGCTTAATTAGAAGTTACATAAATCCTATCATTGAATATTATGCAAACCATTTCTGCATATCAACTCCTGTGATTTAAATAGGGTTGGAGGCTTTGGAAAAGGAAAGTGACAAATATTGTCCTTGCAAATTTAGAGTAACAAACTAAGCATTCAAATTTTAACAGCCCATTACTCCTGTGTTGTGTTAGTTGGGTTCTGCAAGGCTGTGCTGAAAGAGATGATGCAGCTCCTCCTCAGTTTAAACAAACTGAAACTGGTCTCATTTTCCAACCCCAGCCCAGAGCTCACACTGCTCATCTTACCTTCAGCGAGGCTGCATAGGGAAATAAGCCAAGTAATAATTCTCAAAAAAAAATCCCATAGGAACAATCCACCCCTGGTTTAATTCCCCAAACTGGCCCATTGGGAGGGGGAGTTGCCTTGCAATGCCAGCACAAAGGAGGAGCTTGGGCTGGGACAAGGCTCAGCACCACTGCAGCCCCATGGGCTCCAAGGAGTTTCTGCTGTGGAAGTGCATCCCACCCTGAAAACTCCCAAGCAATCACACAGCTTTGCTCCTGGGGACACAGATTTCTAAGGAGATACTATGTATTTAGCTGTGCTTTCTTTAAAATATTTCTCAGGAACAAAGTTTTTTCCCTTGAAAAAGCAAACTGCTTTGGCACGAACAGCAACGATGACTTTCATGACATTATAGCTTTCAGAATTTCTATTCAAAATTAAAAACCCAAAGCTCAGGAAATTTCATGTAACTTGGAATACACATACTGCTGACATCAAACAGCAACCTCTGATGGCACAGGATTGCCTGCTTGAATTATTGCAGCGTTCTTGACTTGGTGTAGTTCAATATACTGGAAAGTGCTTATGCACTGCAGATTTTGCCATGTAGGAATGTTAATGAGAATCTGGATTTGTCTTTTTCAGCCTGGGTAAGCATTTTACATTGGTGAACTTTTAGAAGAATAAAAATCTCTATAAAATCTGAAATTATATTCAAAATCTAGAGGAATACATTCTTAGGAATTTTTAGCAAAAATTCTTAATTTGGTCATCAGGAATAAAATATTAAAGGCAAAACAACTTAAGAATCAGCACCATCACAATTAATACAGCACATGAAGTCTTTTCCCGTGGTTTATAAACCTTTTGTAGGCTGACTTTGAGGAACTACACCTGAGTAGTGCTCCTACAATGCTCCAAACCAGCCTGATCCTTTGCTTTTCCCTCTGTTGCTGATGGGGCATTCACACATCACTCACTTCTTCTCTGGGCAGCATTTAAACTTGAAAGTGTTCTGTCTCTTTGGGGCAGATGACCTTTTATAAAGCAAAAGCACATGGCTCTAGACGTAACAGAATACTACCAACATTATCAATACTCTGCAAAGAAGGCTAGTTTTACATATTTTCATCTGTTTTCTTTAGGATGAGGAGGTGTCTGCAGTTGTTTCAAATGTCACTGTGCAGCTCTTTGGGAGGGTTTTTCCCATCCCCAACTGCTGGGTTCACTGTTTTGCTGCTTATTTGGTTAACACTCCCAAAACTCGGGAGCCCTACTTCATATCTAGACATGAAATAAATCAAACCATTTCCCCAAGTGAAATGAGCTCAGGTCTCCAGCAAAGGGCCAGAGTGTGAGCTGTTGATGGAGCCACAGGGATGGAGCCAGCACCAGCAACACCCAGGGGCAGTGCAGGCAATGGAGCAGGGAAAGTTCTGGCAGCCACAGCCCATGTCCACAAAGGTGCAGACTCCACAGCTCCAACTCTTTCCCAGGGAGGATGCAATGGTGGTTATAAACTCAGTTAAATCTTGGAAAACCTCAATTAGGATGTCTTACCTCCTTGTACTGCCCATGGACAGGCATTTTTCTCTGTGAGAAGTTCCAGAGTGTTTTTCCTTCTATGTTCACTGATTACGTATAGAGACACTAATTCCTAACCTTGGCACCATGAAGATCCTTTCAGATATTACTCAAGTATCACCATCAGGTGAATCCCTATCTGGTTCTAATCAGGAATTTCTGCAAGCAAGTGTGTATCAGTCTGCAATCTATTCTAAGGAGGCATTTCAGAGCACTGACAACTGACTGCTGCAAGAAGTCCTGCCAGGTAAATAGTGTGACAGCTGGGAATAACATCTGCACTGAAATCTGATAACATCTAGTTAAAGAAAAACAGTAATTCACTCTTTTAGAACTCTTTAGTGCTCTTTTAGAACTGACAAAGCTGAATTGGACTATCTTCACTGCAAAGAACAAAATTCCTTGCTGCAATTAGCAATCCTCACATGGTAACATGTAAGGCATCAAAGAACTCCACATACTGCTGGATCACTCCTTTGTCCACAAACGTACCACTTTTTTTTTTTTCATTTAAAATTCACTCCCTAGGTCCCAAATATCATCCTTCAAAGGAGTTCTGCAGTGTATGAAAAAGGATGTTATAATACATGGGACTTCCGCAGCTTCCACACGAATAAAGCAAACAGTTGGATACATATCCAAGCACCTGGCTTCATTTAACCTTTACAGTTGACTTCTCCCTCCTTTATCCATCCCACCAACAGCACAGGTGCTTAGCTGCCCTCTTATCCTCTCAGCTTGCAAACTGACATAGATTTACTGATGTGGAGAGAAAAAGTTGAACTTTTCATTTGGAAATTAAGTAGTGGCCTTTCTGATGTAAATCTTAGTGGGTGGCTTAGTCCAGATGGATTGAAACTGCTCTTTTGCTACTTTTTGAACAATCTGAGCCCAAGGAAAGGCTTTAAAACTGCATTTTAATTCAGCTGAAATAACTACAAGTCACCTGACTATGACGAGGAGTAAGAGCTCTTTGTTAACAACTGATAGTGGGATGAACTAGGAGAAGGGCCATAAAAATTTTGTCCTGTTTTGAACAGCCATCCATACTGATGGAGAAGCAGGGAACTATTCACAGGAACCAAACACTGAAAGGGATCTTCTTGGTCTTTTTGTCCAGAGTTAGAAGATATTTATTTCTCTCTGTATGTTCTATTCATTCCTTACACATGGAGAGAATAGAGACCATGCTAAATAATACCTGCCTTAAATTCTTTCATTAATCTCTTTATTTCTTCTACCTTTAGCTAAGAATTTGCTATTTGCCACCACATCTTAAAGTTGATTAAAATTGAGAGAGATTCTATCAGATACATTTCTTTTAATACAAAATCAGTTATCTTACTAAGAAAAAAAATACCCATTTAGACTATGTTAAACCAATTTTATAAACTTACGTTGCAGTTTATCCCACTTTTATTATTTACCATCATAATATTTTGTTACTCGTGACTCAAAACCTGATGGAAAACTGCATTTTTTTTTCAGGTCAGACTAATGGGTCTGTAGCTCCCTAGAGCACAACCTCCCTCCCTCCTACACACACTCTCTCACTCTCCATTAGTACAGGTATTATGTTTGTTAATCTCCAGTCACCCAGAACGCCTCCCTGACTTGACAGATTTATTACTAGGAGTTATGACTAGACCTGTGATTTCACATATCAGCATGTTTTTCAAGCATTTCTGAGATGGCAATGATCCAGGTCCTCAGCAAAAGCAGGAAGTCCTACCTCTGACTGTGGTCTTTTGCACTCCCACCACTCTGCTTCTGCTGCCTTATTCAACATTGTCACCTGCAGTGATACAGAGCCAAAGTATTGCCAGCTTCTAGGGCACACTTACAGGTGTTTACTCACTGCTGGGTCCTCTCTCATAGAGGCTTCCTCCTTCCTAACATCCTATGCTGCACCATTCTTAGTCCTGCACCATTCTTAGTCCATTCTGCCCATCCTAACTGTGAGGTGCAGTTCCTGGGGAATGCTACACATGTATGACCAATAAGACTCTCCTGAGCTACCACAGGGATATATCTGGGAGCAGATCCAACAGTGTGAGTTACTGCTTCACCACCTAAAGGTATCACAAAAGCAGTTGCTTTTAGAAAAGAGCTATGAAGGGAAGGCTCAAGTGGTATCATACAAGAGACCACATTCCCAAGAAGCTGTGGAAAACAGAAAGCTTGAGGAATGCCTTTGCCCTTTTGATGTGGATCATCATTTATAACAAACCATTTTAAGCTCATATCTATTTTTACCCTCCCTGTAAGTTAATGCTTCCATACAAAGGGATGCTGTCACTAGTACAGGTTAAAGTTTGCCTGCATAGCAAGTGAACTGATACAGAAACTGAATATGTGACAAGAACTGTAATGCCAAAGACTCACCTGACAACAACATCATAGTCATCAATTTTTAACCCTAATGACTTATTTGCAAGTACTCCACCATTTCCCACAATAATACATCGCCGGCAGCTGAGACTGTGGAAGAAACAGAGGAGAGAAGTGATTTTTGTAACAGAACTTCAAAAACACAGAGAGCACATATTTAGTTTGCATGCATCTGAGAACTACAGGAAACCTCTGTAAATACTAAGAATGAAGAGGGGGACAGAGATACACTTGATCCCCAGCTCACCTCATCATGCCCAGGCATTACATGTGATAAACTGCTTTCAACACCTCACACCACGTGTGGCCTAATGAGATGTGCTGTCAGGACAAGCAGCTCCTCTCCCCTCACACCCCTGGTATGATGGGCTGGAATCAAACCCATCTGTTTACCTTAACCATCTCATTATTCATTCAGCACTGAAATAACAATAAACCAAAGGCTTAGTGAGGAAGTCTTCTCTCCAAGCAATTTTATGAGTGCAGGTAGATCTTGCCAGGTTATCTGGGGTGTGCTCACCTTGCTGAGAGCAAAATTGCTGCTGTTATCATGAGACTTCAAGAGACAGAAAAACATTAAATTGAGAGAAAAAAGACACCCCCCCCCCCACCTATCCAGTAGGAAATATATATGGAGACACAACAGGTGAGGAAAGGGAAGGAAAATAACCTTAATTAACAAAGAAACAGGAAAGAGAAGGAAGAGAAGAGTTTCTCGTGTAACTCCAAGTCACGAGAACTCTCTGCAGCAGATGTTAAAAAGCGATTTTGTTTTGAAGACAGAGAAAGGACTTCTTTCCAGCCATCTAATCCCAAATGCAGCTGGCTCTTCTGGCAACGTGCCTCCATCTCTGGTAGTTCACTGAAGGAATACGTGTCTGCAGAGCCTTTTTCGGAAAAGGTCCAAGGCAATCAGTAGCTTGGAGCAGATCCCTGAACTAGGCAGCCTTCCTAGTCCCAGGCACAGTCAACTGGTCACTTCTAGGCTGTCCTCTCTGTGATAATCTAAAGAGCCAGCATGAGGAAAGCTCTGCTTATGTGGAGCCTTTCTGCAGAGCAGGGCTGGAGTGCACTCAAAAGACTCAGCTAAACCACTGAAGGTCACTCTGCTGACAGAGCCATCAGCTGGAGACATGAGAAGAATTAACAGCAGCAAGAAATGCTCAAGAACAGCTTCCACTGCCCAGATAAAGTTCCACTGCAGATCTGAGCCTTTCCAAAAGAAAAAACTTCCTCATGCAGATGGATGTATCAGCCCAGTGTCCCCAAAGGCTGAAGAAGCATGTGTGCTTGTGATAATCAAACCACAACAGAGAAAGAATTTTATAGATGATAGCATAGCAAAAAAACTAAAAACCAGTTCTGGCAACAAGGAGAAATGAGATACAAGATCTGGTTCAATTAGCATATTGTGACAAAGAGGGAAGGGAGAATCAGCCCCAAATAGACCAAAATGAGTGACAAAGATGGTAACAGCTTTGTCAAAACCTTTAAAGAAAAGGTGCTGTAGGAGGGAGAAAGAGACATAGTTCAGTTCTGACCAAGTGATATTTCAGAAGGAAATACACTCTTTTTCTGACTATGACAGGAAAGTTTGACCTCCTAAACAACAGACTGCTGGGTGAAATACTGTACCTTTTCTACTCAGCTGTCTCTCAGCTATGACTCCTTTTGAATTTTCTGTTTTGAAGAAAAACACCATGCTAAAATCCAAAGGCTGCAAGCTCCAGGAACTTCACTCTATCCTCTTCCCACTTACTGTTAGGATGTTCTTACCAATTCTGAATACAGATCTGCTTGTTTCAACCTCAAACCACTTAAACGCTTTCTTTGCTTTTCTGCTAAATTAAAGCACCATCTACTGTCAGTAGTCCCTTCCACATCTGCATGAGATCCACTTACTGACAAAGCACTGTGTGTAAACATTTGCCTCTCACAGGATAGACTGGTGAGCATGAGCTGCTGCACATGAGATAAAAGAACCAGTTCCACCAGCCAAAGCTGTTCCAGCAGCTTCATGGCCCTGTTCCCACACAGGATTCATAAAATGATCAAACCCCACTCCTAATCTTCAGACCATACAAACTGGAGTGAGCTCATCACATCTTGCACAGTATGGCAGCTCTTCTAGGTCTTGAGTCACAATTGCAATACCTCCCTGAACAATTCTCAGCTTCTCCCCAGATCTCCAAAGTACACATTCTGGAAGACCAGCATGAGGAGCTAATGCTGCTCAAGGCAGAGTGCCTTTTATACAGAGATTTTACTTAAATCATTCCAATTCTGTTCTTACAGTCATTGATTTGCAGAATATAATCCTCACCCTGTAAACGTGACCTGCATTGTTACCTCTGTGATGTCTGATTTTTGATTTGGCTCCAGTGAAGGATGCAACAAAATAGTCAAGACTGACTCGGCCCTCCTTGTCTTTACTTCCCCAGTCTTTGGTTCTGGCAAATTTTCCTAATGGAATTTCACATATACTCCAGACTGGTTGTAGCCCCTGTGAACACCTGCCAGCAGGATTACACTAGAAGTGTCACTGAAGGATTAATTCTCAACCCTGACAATAACTTTTTAAAGCTGTGTAACATATCCTATTCCTAAAAAGGATACCTCTAAATGGTGTAATATAGAATCAGAACATAATGGACTGAGACAAATAACTAATGTGTGCCTCTAAAAGTTTGCCTTTATCATTCAAGCTTCTAGTTCATCTAAAAATATATCCTCTACATGGCAAGATTTAATTTCCACAAACTCAAAGTAACATAACATCAGTTATGCTGCCATCCTGGTTTTGTCCTCTGCAGGATTTTTCCTTCAAAACCAAACCAACCAACTTACAGTTACCTCTTTATCATCTCCCATATTTCTCCAGGAATGGCACAACATTTGCTATTCTATCAAACATTCCAAGAAGGGCTAAAAAGCAAACAGTAATAACAAAAAGAATCCTTTAGTTAACTCTTTAAAATGCTCTTCAGTGCTTACTGACTTTAAAAGTCATATAATTGTCATTTAATATCCTTGTAGTTACTAATAAAAAAAATCATGAAGTATTTCACTGTTGCTGTAAAATGAGACATCTTTCTGTCTTTACTCCCAAAAATGAAACATATACTTAGCTGAATGGTTCTGCCTTCACTCATTGTAATTGATAGGTTAATCACTTTTGCCCAGCTTCATGTCTGAACCACTCTTCTACCCTTGTGGTTCTGACATATTTAAATGCATTCTCCTTTTCCCTTAAGTCTGCAGATAAGATTTTTCATTAGTAACTTTCTGACCCTAAGGTCTCATCTTTGATCTTCTAACAGCTTAAATTTCTTTCAAATGTACTCTGTCTACTGATTGTGCCTGAGCATGGGAAACCTGCACAGTCATTGCTGGCTCCAGGCAAGTTTCTGGGTGAAGAAATACACAGTGCAAGCAGCATCAATTACAGCTCAATTGTTTCTCCACAAAGAAGAGTGCAAACACCTTTGTGCTTGTTTACACAGTATGTCAAAGCCCTATTTCTTTTCCAGAAGAGCTCAAGGACTGAACACATCAGACACAGCCCACGTTTCAGTTTGCTACCAGGGTGGTATGAAGGACGGTCATGGACTTTCCACAACAGATACTCCCTAAAGGCCTAAGCTGGGAGCTGCAGCCAGATGTACAGACTCTTGACACAGATACTCCAAGGTTCAGTTCATCTACATGAAAAGCAGGATTCATGCAGATTTTCTTGAACAATATAGAACTGTAAACACATATATGCGTTGCAGCAATTCCTATTTCCTCTTCTCTCTTATCAAAGTACTTTAGGGATTTGTCAGGGGAGAAAAACCACAAAGCCTTTCTTTGTGCAACTTTGGATCTGAAGGCTTTGAGGAAAGATATAACAGAATAATTAAAAAATACATCTTTAGGGTTCCTGGTGCTTAAGGAGGCTTATCATATTCTGGTTTGATCTGGCTGCTGTTACTCAAATGGGTGCTATCAACCTGAACCAGAGGGACACACACACCTCTCTTGTTCTGTCAAATCCCTTCCGCACTTGTTCAGGTAATGTATTGCATTTGTAAAGACTGTGATAATTATAAGCTCAAACTCTCAGTTTTCTTTCATTACCAGCTGGAGGCAATACAAAAAAAAGTCAGTCAGGTTTTTATATTTATGTCTTTTCATAGGAAATTTACATGTCATCATCACAGAGATGTAACTCAAAAATCCACTGAAGTCCAGTCAGCAGATGGGCTGTGGAATTATAAACCAAGCCCTGATTCATTTGCAGAATGAGGGACAGGCTACTGGAAGAGCCACTAAATCAAGCAATGAAAATAAGCAATATAAGTGGGCCTGGAAAAGCCAGTGGAGGCCATGGAGGGCGAGAAGTTTCAAAGATGAGGCTCACTGACATCTGTGTTAGGGAGGAAGACATTCCAGCTCAGAAGAGGTCAATGGTTCTAGAGAAACTTTTCCAGACAAGCTCAAGGGTGAGTTGTAACTACCCTCCCAAACATGACTGCAGCTTTACCTACCCCCTGCCCTGGAGCAGGAGCAGGTTACTATTCAACACAACGGTGCTGTAATAAGAAGTCATGAAGAAAGCAGGGCACCATGTACACTGTGTTACAGGTGTGAACCACAGCCTTTGTTCACATGCCCTCCAGCTGCTGCTAGTTAGAACACAATGGAGGGATTAGTTTAAGTGAGTTGGCAAAGCTGCTGTGGGATGATGAAAAGTGCACGCATATCCGGAAGGATCACGTTTGCCTCATTTCAGCACCATGTCAGTACATTGTGTCAGGAAAGGTACATCAGGATGCCCTTTAGCACAAGAATAATCAAACAAACAAGTTAATTTCCAGGGCTTGTGAGAGGCAAGTGAATGCAACTTCTCAAGAACCAGCTTTGTGAAGGAGGGCAGAAATGGAGAAGCTTGGGTAGGAACAAGACCAAAGGCTTGGTGTAGAGATCCTCCACCACACAACTCTAATCCTCTCTTTGCTTCCTGTGCTCTCACGCACTGCTCTGACCTCACCTTTCCTGCCTCTCCCACCCTTCCCCTGGGAAAGCTGCCTTCAGTGCATAGTTACATGAACACTTACTCCAATGGGCTGGGCAGTGCTCACCCTCCCCACCCATCCCAGTCTCTGCCTCTCCTCCTGCCATTTCAGCTCTGTGCCCACACAGCTCTTCAGTGGGAGGGGAGCTCTGGAAATGAAGTCATTGGAATGACCAGAGTTGAGAGAAAAACTCGTAACTGGAATCATCTCACTGATCCACTTTAAAGTCCCTTTTCAAACAATAGCAGCAGCACAAGAAGGGCAGCAGCAGTATCAAATATGGCTTCTTAACACTGGTTTTGCCAACAAAGAAAATGTTGGTGGTAACTCCATTCTGAAAAGAGGGTGAACCTGGAGCCCATTTCCTGCTTCTAGAATCAGGACTTCTGAGAGCCTGAAAGTGGAAGGGTTCACAAGGTCTCCCAAGCCCAGCCCCTTGTACCTCACAGACTTGAGCTGTGTCTCTTATCTAATTCTTCCACAATAAGACCTTTTCTCAGTCCTTTACTATAGAACCAAGAATGGTTGGGGTTGAAAGGGACCTTGCAAGGTCCCCAAAGTCAGGGTTTCTCCAGTTGCTTCAAGGTGCTGAGCAAAGGAGAGAGGTCTGGACTTCCTCCTTGACCAGTGAGCAGGAAGAGAGTAGCTAAACTCAAGGCTCTGTCCCTGGCACACTGGTGCTGCCATGGAGGGGAGCTGTTAGGATCTGCTTGGAGCTTGAGACAAGATGAGAAAGGAGCTAACCTTCCTCCACCAGTCTTCACCAACTTTTTAGGAATCCAAAATGGCAGATACCCATTGCTGCCAGCACTGGAATTCAGCAATGATCACAGTTGAAGAACATTTCAGGAATGATCCCCAAGTCTTCATCTGTGCCCTACTCACCAAGCTGGTTTACCAGAGCAGCACTATGGCAGCCCTAACACCTCCTACAGTTCCCAAGCTCTTTCTACTAATAACTCCTCTGTTGAAACTCCATCCACCTCCTCCTTTAGGCTCTTGCTTTGCAGCTTGCTGTCCCAAGCCTTCTTGAGTCCCTTTCTCTCATACACACTTCTATTTTTATCCTTCCTAAGACCTGCTCACTTGGAAGGGCTTTGAGAGGTATTTGATTGTGATGCATGTGTACTACACAACCAACATCCACTGATATGGATTTATCACAATTCTTAAGAAAACAGTACTACCCCAAGATATCTGTGTGTTTACACACCACCAAACCTTGTTACTGCAGTACCACACAAATAAATGTCTAGCCTGTTCCTGAGGTCTCATTTGCACTTGGTATCTCAGGATTTTGCATACATTTCACGGGGCTTGAGTGTTAGATCTTCCCTCTCTCTGCACCAAACTTATTAAAAAGAACACAAACCAAAGTGAGCAGCTCATGCTAGAGTGGTTATGTTTCAGAATCTCCAGCGAAATTACTTTTAAAAAGCCTGAAATATTCTACTCCTCACAAAACAGGTGAGCAGAAAGGGTCACAATTACATTAACCTCACTGCAAGAATCTTCCACTTGCCCTCTGTCATTAACACTAATTTCATATGAGCAACCTTCTGAAAGAGTCTACATGTAGATTTTTCAACAGATTAAAATCTTAACTCTCCAGTCAGAACTGAGATAAACCCCAGATGGATGAGACTCAGTTGTGTGCAAAATCTCTAAGAAGGTCATTTATAAAATGGTTTTACCTTCTGGACATAATTTCTCAAATTAATCCAAAGTCTGAAGGCTAACCCTATCTGGCACTGCTGTGAGGCAAGGCAGACTTCAAAGAAACCTAAATTAACACATAGACTGTGCAAGACTAAGAATAAGCTTTGACACAGACAGTAACTCCCAACTACAGCAGGCAAGCTCTACAATCAGAATGAGAGATGCAGAGACCTATGGAAAGGCTGGAAAAGCTTATGAACTTTGTCATGAAAAGTGGGCAGAAAAGGAATTGGGCCAGGAAATAAAACCCATGTGTTTAGAAAGCAGGAACTATGTTGTCAGCCTTAGTCAAGTACCACTGGAAAGAAGAATTACCAGGACTATGAAAAGAGCTCATGTCCCAGAGTAAAAACCTCTGACAGCTTCTGAAAAAAACTACCTCTAATCCAGGAGGTGGCACTAAACTAAACCTGCAGGACAAATGGAAGGAATGACAGAAAAGCAAGGACAGGAAGGACTAAAGGACTATCATTGGGAAGCTGATTGTAAACATGCCAATGAGTTTCAGAAACAATCTCTACAACAGAACTGAAGAATCAAAGGAGCTTCTTCTAAAGGCATCGATTCAAATACCACAGGACCCAGGAGACTGCTATCCTGGTTATCCTAGCACAGGCTTGGCCAACACAACCAAACATTCCTACTTTCAGAGTGAGGTATTAGTGAAAAACATCGTTGAAATAAGCCAGTCCCTTCTTTCCTTCTAAAGTTTCTTGTGATCTTGTTGCTTTGTCAGAAAGGGTGGAAAAGAGCAAAGTGTTTATTGAAAACCTGCTATATACTTATTTGAAAATGGGGCAAGAGGATGTCTTGTAACAACACGTGAAATAAAAGATTAGGAAATAGTCAAAAGCGAAATGTTTTTTTCTACTTATGTTTGACTTAACAGAGGTCTCCAGAGTCTACAGATTTACTATAAAGAGGACTCAGTTTTCGGCTTCTGATTTACTCATCCATATCCAAATGTATTGGCAATAATTTCTGGCAAAAAATGTCTAACAAAATTTATTTAGGACATATGGAAAGGAATCACTTCTACTCCTTCTGTTCTGAAGGACTCATCTTACCTGTCAAGAGCTGGAGTTAGACGATAATCTTTGGTTGCTGACAGGATGGCTTTGATCAGATTATCTGGGGAAAAAGGAAGAAGACATTAGGAACAAGTTCTCACTTCTAATGGAAATGAGAATCAATGTGGTGTAAAGCATCTGAAGCAGTTACTTGAAGGAACTGAAAGGTTCTCATTAGGAATGAACACTAAGTCGCATATTCCTATTTTCTCTGGACAATGACCTTCACACACAGCCTGCAAAGACATGTTATGTGCCAAATTCTGATGCAGTGTGCAATTGCCTTGCATGGAGAGTGTCACAGGGGGAACAAGCCCTGTACATTTTATAGCAGTGATTTCATATCCACTGCCCTGAGATGGCAGTTTCACAAACACTTCAGACATGAAAAGGCCAGCATCACTGTCACTGCTTGCCTTCAGAAAAGCTTTTATGTAGTTGAGTGGTGAACTGGATGCAGGAACAGAACCAGGTTAAAACGGATGCTTTTTATTCTGCAGGTTACTTTCAGTTTAGGCTCCTCAGTCTGTCTTTCTTTAATTAAAGCACCACAATTGCATAAAGAAATGCCCATGGAACCGCAGCCTACACTGATACTCTGTGAATGCTGCAGCAACCAGATGACGTAAGTTATGCAAGCATGGGCACACACACAAATTAGATGCATGAAGTTGCAGAAGCACAATGATTACATATAAATAATTCTATTGGCTGTGGAAACTTTGGAGTCTGCTTCCCTCTAGATTTTGTCATTTGCCCCTAATTTTTCTACCTCTCTCCCCCAAAGAGGTCCAAACTGCTTTACCATGGCCCAACCAGGGCCAAGAAGCAGCAAGGCTCTGGCTAGTCTCTATAAATGCACCAGTAACTTCAGAATGTCTGTACTGGGTTCAACACAAAGTCCATCTGCCTCCAAACCCTGACTCTAACTGTGGTTTTAAGCAGATGTCTAAGAGGAAAACAAAACCAAAGCAAACAGATATATTTCCCTAAAATTCTCTTCTGCTATTTAACCGTTTTCAAATCAGGGATTTCATGTGTGAGATATAGCTTCTTTGTATCTGGTAATATGCAATGATTTCAATTCCATGAGCTCAGAATCCTCCTCGATCCATATGGACATTCAGTCACTCCCCTTTCCCAGTTTTGAATATGGCTTCTCTGAGCTTCATTTATACTGAAAAAGATTGTGAACAATTAGTTCCCTTCCATCTTTGCTTGGGAGATTGCAAATAACTCTAATAACCTGATATATATCAGTCAACTAGTTCAAAAGTTCTTAGGAAACACCAGTCAAATTGAACAAACAAGTCTCATTTCTTTACGAAAGACTAAAATGATACAGGAACATTAAGAAAACTGACAAGTGATTTTTTTACATTGAACTTGAACAGCTTTCCTCACAGACACTAATTACTGCAATTGGCACAGTTAGGGGAGACCCTAACAAATAAAGAGTTTCCTTATTCACTGTGTCCCTTCTCAACAACAACAGGACAAACGTGTGGGATAAACACAGGAACTCAAGGCAGCCCATGTGCCTAAGAGCTTTGAACCTGACAACAAGCTGGCCAGACACATGAAGAGGTTTGGGGAAGTTTTTGACATTGCAGCACTGACAGCACCTGCCAACCATTACAAGCTGGGGAGTGTGATTACTTTCAGAACATCGTAGTTTGGAGTGGAGTAAGGGACAAGGCAATTTATAAGGGTAAAAGCAACTTTGATAACAAAATAGTGGTGCTGTTTAATTTTCTTTCATCCAAAGAATTTCTTCTGATGCATAGGCAGCAGGCTTCCCCTCCAACAGGAATGCTACTCCCCTAAATCTGCCGTAACAGCAGTAGGTTGTTGTGACCTCTAATGGCACCATGCCACAGTCCTCTCCTTGGCCTGCTTCACACCTTGGCTTTTGCTGGACAGCATACCTCACTGCTTGTTGTTTTCCCACATTCTCAGAGAAGAGATCAAAGGATTGCATGTCAAGGGCTGCAACCTCCCATCTACCAAGCTTTTGTTATGCCAGGTTTGCTCTACCACCCACAAGTTACACCCTGCACTACTTGGAGACTGTCCGATGGACTATTTTAGAAAGAACATTAAAAGAATACAGTTGAGTGATGCATTCAAATTATTCTGGTTTACTCATCTTGCCAGATAATTAGCAATGCCTTCTTAGTGAATGCTCAGGAGTGAAATAAAACTACTTTAGGAGTGGATATGGCAGCATTTGGAGTGGAGATGCTTCCCAAACAAAACCAAAACAAACAACAGTATCGAGCATTCAGTACAGATGATGAATGGAGAAATAGGAGATGGCTCTTCAGCAGACTCCACAGTCCAACAATACATGGCATCCAAAAAGTTTGGAAGTTGCAAAAATCTCAGTGTTACTATTCAAAACTGCTGAATGAAGTTCAATAAAAGACCAAGTACTTCACTGTCAAGTGTTCACCCACAGCAGGAATGAAGGTGGCAGCAAGTTTGTCTGGTCTAGCCCTCTTCTTGGAACCTAGGAGCAGGAGCTACAAGCCTGGAACAGCTAATGGCTGGGGCAGGGGACAGGCACTAGATCTTTGTGGTTGAACTGGAATTCTGCTACACTGTTGCTAAGGTGGGCACTTGCACTTGCACCCTGACACTGGCACTAGGATGAAAAGGCAAAACCTCCTCCAGAAGGAGTTTCTGTATTTTCTGTATTTTCCTGGGGAAAGGTTTTGAAGGATCACCAGATGGTGCTGTGGCTGATCTCCAACCCTGCACAAGACCACAAAGCAGTAAGGAACAATAAGGAACCACTGGCAGGATCTTTTAATACAGCTGGGGCAAGCAAAGACTACTACCACAGATATGAGTGACCTGCAGGAAACAAAGCAGGGCTCACCTCCAGGCTGTGACTGAAGAAAATTGGGCACCAGGAAAGCAGGTGCATTATGTAAAGTCAATTGATGAGACATGCTCTCTCCACAGTAAGAAACTGAAAGGGTGATGAGCATAGTCTGTCTTATACATCTCTGTATAAGAGGGATAATAATGGGTGCAAGCACATGTAACAAATGGTACAAAGTAAAATTCCTTCCTGACTCAAGTAACAGGATTTGTGCACAGCTGCTGCCTGGAATTCAAGGACTGTAAGAAATTTTGCAAGGACAAAAAGAAAAAGGCCAAGTTGTCTAGATGACCACATCAGCAGGGCAGGCAATCTACTGCAGTTTCCTGCAGCCATAGCCTGTTTATTATATTTTTTTTTTCTTGTCATGGAGAATTTAGATCCCTGGGGAGAGTGGGAGATTATTTAACCCATTCATCTATCAACCACTATGCATGCACTCTTACTATAAAAACAAAGCAAGAAGCCTCTGGACATTTTTCTCCCATCTAGAGAAGGAGTTGACTACATTTATCTAAGAATCCTGAGTTATCTTGACATATTCTGTCAACTTTGCCTCGTAACATCAGAAGATTCAAAAGCCAGCTTGGTATTGCATGATTTCTCTGAACCCAAGTACATCTTGACTTAAGGTTGACCCTGAAATTTTCAGACATTTGGAAAAACTAAATAGTTAGAAATTAGGCAGACAGTGACCACACAGTGAGAACCAGCCTAAGCCTCAATTCTAGCCTTTTTCTCTGTTATTTATGTGAAGGAATGGAGGAGACCTTCACTGTAAATGTTAACAACACTTAAAATTGTTGTTTCTAATGCAGAAACGTCTTGCTTGTATCACCAAAAAAGATGGGAGGCCTTCCCAGTCCACAGGGCTTACTGCAGGCATCTCGCAGGGTCTACCTCCTGCCTACCTTGAAAGTAGGCAAATTGGGATGTGTGTGCACTCTCAAGTGGCCAAAAGAAGAGGCTGTAATTTTTCAAGCTGTCTATACCAGCCACCTTCCTCAAAACCCAGCAAAGCCTACATGCCTCTACTGGCAGCAGTGTGTGAAACCCTGCCTCAGGGTCAGGGAAGAGTGTGCTCTGCAGTGCTGTGTGTTTGCCCTGGGAGCCATGCCCAGTGCCCATCTCCACAGGTGGTCACCCAGAGGCCACCTCTCCAGCCAGCACTTCTGCAGGGTCCTGGGCATCAGCTCCAGCTCTTGGAAATAGACTGACTCTAGTGAGCTTGACTGACATTCTGTAAAGTCTGCCAGGAGACACTGCACATGGGTTCCTGTCCCACAATAACAGAATGCCACGTGTGTGTCAGCTTTGTGGGGAGAGTAAACTAAACACTACCAATGCTATGGATTAAACAAATCACAGTATTTATAAACAAGTTCTTAGCACAAGCCAGCGCATACACTTTTTTCAATACACTACCCAAAAGTTCAGCAGTGTATAAAATTCCTCCTTCAGCATTTTTTTTTATCTTAAGGTCTTGCTCCATATGGGAGCTGAGGAATGACCTTTAACAGAAAAGTTTTTACATCTTTTGAGGAATGATCTTTACAGCAGGTCAAGGGAGGTGATTCTCCCACTCTATTTAACCCTAGTGAGGCTGCATCTGGAGTGCTGTGTCCAGTTCTGGGCTCCTCAGGACAGGGGAGACAAGGAGCTCCTGGACTGAGACCAGTGGAGGGCAACCAAGATGATGAAGGGACTGGAGCATCTCTCTTATGAGGAAATGCTGAGGGAGCTGGGCCTGTTCAGCCTCGGGAAGAGACAACTGAGGGGGAACTCATCAATATCTGTCAGTCTCTGAAGGGAGGTGTCAGGAGGATGGACTGGGCTCTGCTCAGTGGTGCCAAGCAATGGTACAAGAGGAAACAGGCAGAAACTGATTTCCTAAGAAGTTTCACCTGAAAATGAGAAAAAAACTTCTTTAATGTGCAGGTGACCGAGCACTGGGACAGGCCTCCCTCACTGGGGATATCCCAGAACTGTCTGGACACAATCCTGTGCAATGGGATTTGAGATGACCCTGCTGGAGCAGGGAGGTTGGATCAGATGACTCACTGTGGTCCCTTCCAACCAGACTCATTCTGTGATTTGCCACCCCGGTGCCCAGCACAAGGCCACGGACCCAAGTCTCACCACATGTTCTGTTCTCTCTTCCAGAAACACCATGACCAGCTGTAGACAGCCAACATTATTCCTACCTTTGTGAAGCTGGGAATCCAGTGGTTACAACAGGTATCACAATGTGTCTGAAATTTCCTGCACCGCTTCCTTTTATTATTGATCAGCTAACTTTAGGAGGTCAAGGCAGGAAAAAGCAGCTACGAAGAATTCCAGCATTTAGCAGTGCATTGCATGTGGACTGGCTCTCAAAAACAGTTAACTACAAACTGAGGAATCTGTCCCCAGATCAAAACTTACATGTAAATACAAGAGAGTGGTTTCTTGAGGTCACTAGCTGTACCAAATTTAGGTGGTTTACTGGAAATACACTTCACTAACAACAAGATTTAAAACTGCCACTCCTCCCAAGATCTCCATTGATGATTTTTAATGGCATTAAGACAAGAGGCATATACTGTTGCCTAGACACAAAACAAAAGAAAAAAAAGACTGAATGTGCATGGTATCCTCCCTAGCAATTTTAGAAGAACCTGGCATGCATTAAATGTAAGCTCCATTAAAGCCCTTAAGGCCTTTTTTTATAACAAGATATAAATAAAATACATAACATTTGGACTCTTCATTTACTTCGTCGTTTTGGAGCCTTCGGGGATTTTTTTCCCGAAGTTTTTCTTCACAACCAAGAGTTTGTTTTTTCAGAACACAAGCTTAGTTCCCAACATAATCCCAGGGCTTGGAAAGTTGGAACATTAATTTAAAAAACAATTATGCAAAAAAAAATGGGCAACATTTTGCAATAACCACGCATTAACAATTTTGATCTGAACTTGACTTCAATGCACAGGAAGCAATAAAGTCCATAGAAAGAGGCAAATTCACGCCAAATAAAAACAGTCCTTGAAAGTTTCACAGTGTGCTGGTTAAGACAAGCAGGAAAATAAATACAGTTGTTACAGAGGGCTCTACGTTTTTGATGACCCTTCACAGATGGCCAGGCAATATCTTCAGGGCCAAAAAACTCAGTAACTACTACAGTGATTTCTAATTCTTCTGATCCTTGTAGAGGCATTAATAAATAGCACTTCAAAACACAACAGCCAGAGAAGATCTGCTCTTCTCTTCCGGAGGTAGAAGAGAGGAATAATATCATATCCATGATTCCATTGCAATTCAAGACTTCTGTGAAGAACTCCAATATGGAGTTATCCAATTAACTGCAAACTTAAGAGCTGCATCTCCATTCTCAGTGAGTTATGAGCAGGACTATTCTTTAGGCACACTCAACAGCAAAGCCTCAGTTATGATTGAAATAAAGGACTAAACTGTTGTACTCTCATCATGAGAGCTCAAGAATGAGAAGGGATTTAACTTCAAAATTCACAACCTAACTTCCCTTTAGAAGTTTTATTCAGTAGTGAAAAGTCAAGCCTTTACCGCTTCTCTGAAACGTTCAACTTTTTGTTCCCTTCAAACCACTCATTTAATTTCTTTAGGCTATAAAATCAGCTAAATTCCCTGGGGAGACATCAACATTTTTATATCTATATTCCCACGTGATAATGGCAACTATTACCAATTTTGGTCAAATGCAAAATTCTAGTGGAATCTAGTTCAGAAATGTGCCTCCAACTCAAGGAAGAAACAACAACCTTGTTAATACCTACTCTGAACAGAACTAAAGGCTGTACATGCTTGTGCTTCTGCTTTTCTGTTAGAGAAACAAGACATGAAGAATGAAAGAATGCTTACAGTAGGAAAATCATCTGTACAGCAGAGCACCACTAACAAAATGAGGAAAAAATTGGAGAATTAAAGCATAAAATGCCTCATTCAGACCAAGTCAAATGTAGGCAAGGTGTCTGCATGTGGTACTCCAGTCTCTACAAAGTGCAAAAAGATTAGGTTCAAAAATACCTACTTTTCTAATGTTTTTTTTTCTTCTTGAATCAGCTGTAAATTTTAATTGTCATGTCCAACTAAATATGTTTTCTCAGAGATTAAATATTGTTCATGCCAAGAAAGCCAATATAAAAGGAAAAGCTGTGCAAGAAAAGAGCATGCATAAAAAAACCAGGATATTTTCTCTTAATAACATTGTGATATGCCAACTTTTGCAGGCCTGAAAACTCAACATTTTCACTGGAGATGAATGACCTCTGCCCCATGAGACTACTGAACAACTGCTGAACAGCATTGAAGCATGTCTTTTCCCAGGAGCACTGACACAAAAGAAAACATCCAAATAAAACCAAGTACAAGAACAGTTAATCATTGCACAATACATCCATTAGCATTGGTGGTCTGGACAAAGACTTAATTCCTTTGTCACTGAATGTGTCACCAGTTCCAGACATCCTTCCAGTATCAAATGAAAATACAAATCCTCCTGGCCAGTAGTTCATACTACATTTGATAAAACTGTGACACTTCAAACATGTTCTTAATCTTCTCTTATCACCATTGGGGAGAAATTGCTTCCTAGTGTCTTGATGGGAGGGAAATTCTGAGATGGTGACAACAGAGCCACTCCCTAGGAAATAACTATCACCTTCAAAGACAAACTGATTCAGGGCCAACCAAGCAGCCTCTCTGCTCAAAACAACCGAGGACAAACAAAGGTGGAATTAAAGACCCATAATTACTGCTAAGCAGTGACACGATTACTGACTAAATGCATGGAAGAGATATTACATTGATCATGTCTGTTTAGTTTTTCAGTGTATGCTGTGCCATATGTTTTCACTTAAGTTCAAAAAAAACCTGCAGCAACTCTCCCATCCTCATTACGCAGAGAGGACGCCAGATACTAGCTACTCTTTCTTATGAAAGCCTTTTATATTTTTCAAACCACATGTACTGAGAAATTCTATTAATAGTCAGGTATTTCTCTGGTCTTGTTTGCTGTCCTTCTCCAAATAACTCTTTCCTTTTGCTTTAGCTACAGAGGTAAATTTGGGGAGGAGGCCCTCTGGGATTAATAATCTTACTAACACTATAAACAATTTTTCCATTGCTTATCCATTGACCAATTTAACCCTGAGAGCAGTGTACATGCTAGAGAATCTCTGCAACTACATGGAAAGCATAGGCATATTCATACCTCCATAATTACACTGATCAAAGCACTGCCAGAAAAGGGTGCAAATCCAAAAGAAGAAATTTCAATTTAGATTTAAAAAAACCCCATCCATGTGGCTCATTTAAGAACCCAAGACTGCTGCAGTCTCCCTGCTCTTCACCAGAAAAAGTTGCAACAACTGACTTGGTGGGTGCTGGGCAAGAATTCCTACAAGCAAATTATACCCTTGCAAATGGTGGAACATGGGAGGCACTCCAACATTCTAGTTAATGCCAAAACAATAGCCTGGGACACAGGAGGGTGCTCGGCTGCTGGAGCTGTCCCCCCACAGGAACTCTTGACATTTGAAGCTTTTAGAGTTCCAACTTCTTGTTACAGTTTGATCTTCTTGACAACTGTGAGAGTTGACCAATTTCTTTGTGTTCCTCACTTTGGCTATAAACACACCAGTAAACAAATTGGCAGCAGGGCATGGCCCCGCACGGTCCTACTCGAGTCCATATTATTAAAGTGTTAGCACAGTCCCAGATGTGCTCACCAGGGCCAACAAACATCCTCCTCTACAATTCTCACGCATTCACAGGCTAATACAGGCCAGTGACCTTTCTTGATAGGAAGCCTGGACATAGCCACTCTATTTTTGTGGGGGGCAGGGAGTTAATCTGTTTGAACAATGTGCTCAACAGCATTCACGACCACAGGACAACCGCTTTATTTATTAATAGAGACGGAGTCATCGTTTCCAAGCACTCAAGAGTGGCCCATCCCGTTTCCAGACTCTGTCCAATCCCACAGTAGGAGACAACAAGTTTGATGTGGCAGACAATCTCAGTTTTTAAAAGTAAGTGCAGTCAAACATGACACTGGTCTGTTTGTCAACACAGCCACTCCTCATTTAGAAAATCTTGATCCAGATTCTGAAATATAATCTCATAGGTTCATAGCCAGCTGCAGAAGTCACTGGGCAAAACCTAGATCCACTGCTACATGAATGGCCAAACTAGATACTGGTAATGACCATTTATGGTGTCAAAACATGAGCACACCTCTTCATACCTATTGTTTCCCCTATTCTCTGCACACAGAGGAAGCCAGAGTTTCCACATTCCACCTATGATGAATGCAACAACATCTTCAACCTGCTGGATCAGCTCCAACACTCATGACAGCTCTCACCTCTGCTTTTGTCCCAGGTTGCTGGGCATTGTGATCAAGTAATTAGGACCAATCCTTGGTCCAGATCTTTGGTGAACAGAGTCAACAACTACAACATATACTAAAACTCTGCCCATTTAAGACAGGTTAAGGAAAATGGACAACAGCTGCTCTTAAGTTCCTCTTCATCTATTTCTGATACCTAGTTGAGGACTCTGAGAACCACTGTTCAAGAGTTTGCACAAGACTTCATACCACACGCCTCATCTCAGAAAGTCCTGCTCATAAAGCAGCAGGGTTGCCACCTGCTTATTCTGTGCCTCTTTTATAGCATGCAAATAATCACTAAAGCTGTTAAATGACAATAGCAGCAGTTTCCCATCTGACATGGGATGTGCAGTATTCCTACTGCAATAGTCCATTTCACAATCAGCAGCATTCAGGGCAAAGTCTTAAAACTTTCATATTCAGGACCATATTCACCTTGAGGGCTCCTACACACAAATGCTCTTGCCAAGAATGGAACACTCTGTCCATAAAACCTCCTTGCCTGGGCTAATGGCCAAATCAGAAAATAACCACTGGAGTGAATGAGTGAGAAATCTTTCACAAAGAAACACTGTTAAACTTTCTAAGTTGTACTGAGTACTTTTAAGCATCTGGAGATAGGAGAACTGTCTTTACAATCAGATTCTCATAGAAGAAAGTGAAAATCTCTGATGGACTGTGTCAAAATGATCAGCATACTGCCCTCTCCTTGATATGATAGCTTTTAAAGAGCAGTAGTCCTGACCTGAAAATTTCTGAACCATTTCTACTCTTTTACATGAAATTTATAGAGACTCGTTATTCCAAATTAGTGCAGCCCAGTAGACAATACTCTTCAAAAGCTGCTTTCCCCTAAATATTGCAAGACTCATTCTTGCAATCTTGGAACTGTCCTTTCTTGGACCAGCAAACACAAAGTGATAGATAAAAAAGGACTTAATTCAGCTTTTTTTGAGAGACAAAGCAAAGCAAACTTAGGTAAGAATAGAAACTTTAACAAGAGAAAGCAGAAATGGTGGATTAGCTTCCAAGCTGCTAAGAATCCCTTGATTTCATAACTGTAGCACTTTCAAGCTACCACAGATTAGTTTCCAGAAGTTCCTTGGAACATGCAGCATTACTGAAAGAGATTTCAATCCTGTAGCTGTATTTCACAGACAAAAAACGCAAATCCAAAAAGACCCAAACAAACAAAAAGCCATTTTGCACTTGGAATAGATTACAGTGACTTAAAAACAGCAGGTGATATTCACCACAGCTCTCAGCATGGTGTCTTCCCATTACCATCTCAGCTGCAGTCAGTGTCTATAAACACCAACCACCTTTCCCAGTGTGATGCACGTTGGAAATCCCAGCTGACAGTCACAGAGCTGCCTAACACACAGAACAGAGCAGAGCTCCTGCCCCATCTGTTTCAACACAGCCTCGTCTCTCTACACTTTCTCAGCCACCCTGACCACTCATTTCTCCAGGCACATCCCAGCTCTGAGAGTCTTCAGCTTGCAGCAGCATGTGCCTGAGCTCCAGGTTGCCTGCCTGGATCATCTGTTTGGGTATCATTAGATTGCCCTGACTGAAAGCCCTAATGAGGTGCTGATCCCATCATCCAATCAGTTGTCTGAGCCCAAATGCATCCCATGGGACAGCCAGAAAAGACTGATGCAAGAATTCCAAGTGATGTGTAACATGAAAGGGAGCCATTGGCATCGCTAGGACTCACAGCCTGTCAGCACGGCCATTAGAAATCCGGGGCTACACAGATTTATAATTCAACCCTCCCACACACAGAACTTGCTCCAGACTGAAATTTGGCACAAAATTCAGTCCTAGGAGGGTGTTAAAAAAATAACCTATTCAACAGTTTCCGTCCCATGGCTTCAGCTCACAGCCATTTAAATAATGGCAATTTCTCATTTGTCTTTTTAACTGAGGAAATCCAATATAAAACACCAGATTTACATAACATTGCAGTGGTGATACAAGCTGGCAACAAACCCAGAGAGAAGGCTGCCAGAGCCGTTCTGTCATTCTCTTTTGGTGAATTTCTCCATTTGGATTCAGTTTAACGGAATGATTTTTATTAGGTCTAGCTGACATCACATGTAATCTGCAAATCCCACCTCCACACTGGCCAGGCACTTTGCCCTAGCTTTATACACCTTGTGCACTGGTTAGAAGGGGACAAGCCCTCCTGTGGTCACAGCAGCCTCCCACTTGTGCTGCCACTGTCAGTTCTTTGCTGCAAACTCTGCTGGCTGATTTAGAGGACAGTAATTAGCTTCCTATTGAGCTGCAAAAGACTGACTGGACAAGGCATGGACAAAACAAAGAAGGGAACTGATGCAAGCCAAAAGCAATTTGTCAGTAGAGCCTTTGATTTGATCAGAGATTGTTTGGACAACTACCACACCTGCTGCCAGGGAGAGACAGAGCCAAGCTTTCTGTGGCTGCAAATCTTTCTCCACCAGGTATTTCAATTCCTGCAGAAATATCTCTAATCTTGAGTTTGTCAGTGGAAAAAAAATCTTCCAAGTTGATGCAATGCCACAAAAACTTCTTAAATACACAGGATCTCAGATAGTCTGCAGCAAATCACTGCAGCGAGCACAAGCCTTCTGCTCCACCATCACTTGTGATAGCACACGTGGGACAGGTAGGAGCTTGTCACCCCAAAACAGATCATCTTCTGGGTGGGCTACTGGCTCCCATCTCACCCACCAGCCACCACTCCTGCTTTCCCACAGCACACCTGACACAGAGCCCCTGCTGCCTCGCTCCAGCTGGAGGACAGGGCATATTAAAATTATCATCAAAGTATCTGAACATACTTTCCTTGCTTGTTATATAAGTAGCCCAACTATAAATTTCTATTGAGAAGAAAATGAAGATTTGTATCAGTGGTCAAGCCCAAGGCATCTTTCCTGCTCTTTATAGAATTATTGACTCAAAGGTACTTCAAGCCAGTTTGAACTCTCTGCTGCTGTCAGCAAAGCTGCTACAAGGTCTTCTGTCAGCCAGTCTCAAAATGCTTCTTCAAGAAAGTGGTCATTGGCCTAAATTGCCATTGTTGCACTGATTCTCCACATGTACTAAACCATCTTCCCCTAAGGCCAGCCTCTGAAGTCCACAGTCCAGAAGTAAAAACCCTTCTGCATTTCTGAGAACATACAATAATTCTCTCAAACGGGAAATAAACTGAGCCCAAAGGACCACCGGAGTTTTCAAAACAGAAAAGAAAATGGGGCAAGCATCTGCAGAACCACCTTCTTTCTCCAACAGCTGCAGTTTTTTCATACCTTGTCCTTTAATTCCAAAGGGGGGTACAAAGTCCCTGATACGTGCCCATTTCCTGAAGGAATCATCCAAGAACATTGGTGCCGGCTTCGAGAACCTGAGAAAACCAAAATGAGAAAGAAATTAACTCCTGAACTAGGAAGGACAAACTTCTGCAGGAATGTTGAGAGAATCCATACCTAAGTGCTGATTCTACATTGTCACTGGCAACAGGGTAATGTGGAAAATTTTACTTTTACCCAAAGATGACTGCAGTGAAACCAACCTGTCAGAATTTGTGCCACAAGGGCACTCAAATCACTCAAGCTGTGAACCTAGCAATCACTTCCACTCAACAATTTAGAACTGCCCAGTAATGTTTGGCTATTAATTTAGCTATAATAAATTGTAAATTGCAAGCAGGTTTTAGGCAGTTTAACTTCCAGCTTCGTGAGCCCAAGCCAGTTTATGTGCTGTCTGTGTGAGCATGTGAGGAGTCTGCTTCGGCCTCACTGGTGCACATACACAGCAGCTATCACCACACAGGCAAGAAAGAAAACAGTTCAGGAGATCATGAAGCAGCTTGTAGCTTACAGAGAAAGGAAATGGAAATTCAGTGCCTTCTGCATTCATTAAGATATAATGATTCTAGAGAGGTCCTTGCCAAACCAAACAGTTATGATCTATCCAGAATCCCTTACAAAAGAGAGACCTAGTCCTTCTTAACCATGTCATTATAGAAATACATTATCCTAATTATACCCTCAACACACAAACACAGCAGCTAGTAAAAATTTGTCTCTTCTAGAAACGATTACTACAGTGGCCAGAGAAAAGGAAACAATGAGCAAATATAGAAACATATGGGACCATTTCTGAGTGTATCAAGTATACTAGAAAGCATGCTAATACTATTAGAAATCTGTTCATTCAATCATATCAAAACAGTAGTAGAGATGTTCTGGATCAAAATCAATCCCACCATGAAATGGAATGTACTACATGTTCAGAGTCAGAGAAAGCACCTCCACTACAGAGCAAGGCACATGCCCCTGAAATAGATCCAGCTTGGCCAACCTACACATGGGAGCAGGACAGATGTAACCCATGGGTTTAGCTCTCCCTTCAGGCTGTTTCTGTACTCAGCATGGAACTCTTACAGCAATCAGATAACCTCTGGACTTGAACTACCTGATTTAGGATAAACCCATCTACACTATGCCACAGCCAGGTACAGAGCAACAATTTCAAACAGCAGCACAGTGAGGAAAGGATAGAATGAAATCTAAATTATAAACTGATCAAAGTGAAGTCCTATCATAGATGCCCCAGTAAATCACAAATGCAAAAATCTATGGAAAGGGGAGAGACCAAGGGAATTTAACAAAACAAGATGGCTCAGATTCACCCATGCATACTGCTTCACATCCACTCATGCAATCTTTAGTAAGATCATTTATAACCATAAAAGCAAGATGCACAGATGACACGGTTGATCTAGAAGGAAAGGAATGTTTTTCCAGAGCTGAGAATACAAAAGCATATATATAACTTTATTTAGGAAAAGGTGGAGGAGGTATGTTAGATATATTAGAGTGTCTGAAGCTTTTAAGTAAAACACCCCACAGGCCTATTTAAAAACAAACAAAGAACAATACAGCATTAACTGTAACACATTTACTCTGAAAATACCCTAAAACCTTCAATAACCTGACAAATTTAGTTCAGTGTTTTCTCACCCATTTTGGTGCACCAAAATTTAATTTTTGTATTTCCCTGGGGGGTCACCAGGGACTTATCTCCACCTCCTTCCAACATCAACAGGAGGAATCTTTGCAGGACTGTCATGCAATGCAAGAGCTTTTATAAGCTGAAGGGCTACAGCATAGATATTCACAGCCCTTCCTTTACAGCCACACCTTGAACCCAGCAGAAGCCAGGTCCCACAGAGTGGTGCCTGTTCTCCCCATGCAGCAGCTGCAGTGAGGGATGACAGCATTGCCTGGGGCTCGCCAGCACCTTGGGGCTGCTTTGTAAGGTCACCAAGCTACTCTGGTTGCTGCTGTGACATGCAGACTCCAGGAAAAACTTGGATGTTTCAGAAAATGCATATATGAGCAAGTCTCATTCTCTTCTCAAGAAACAAGGGGATTAAAGAGGTGCAGTGTAAATAAAACCTTTGCCAGCTCAGTTCACCTGTTCAAAAGCACTACATGAGAAAAAAAGGTACAGGCTATAAATTCGGGCCTAACTCAGAAGCTGGTGTTATTTATACATGCAAATAACTGGCCTGTTGCAAGTGATACACCTGGAAAAGACAATTTACAGTAGTCTGATGTGGAGTAAGGAATGCCTCTCCCTGATGCAGATTCCCATTTACAAGGTGCCTTGTAAAACCAGGAGGGAAGTCAGATCCTCCTGAGACTCCCTGGACCCCAGGGCAGTTCCCAAAATCAGCTGAAGCTCAAGGCATGACTGATCTAATGCTTTATGGTATTGCTTCTGCCTGTGACAACCAGGCCACCAAAGTGATGCCAAAGAAAAGGTGAAGTGATCATTGGCCTTTTTTTTGTATTTGCTACAAGTAAATACAATACAAATAGGGATTTTTCTAGCAAAGAACACAATAGCCTTAGACTAGCTACTATTATTTGGTAATATTTAATATTCCTGTATACAGGGCCAGGGAAACGGACTTCTAACTCATACTTTTCCTTCATTTAAGAAGAAGGAAGAACAGTTTTAGGGAAATATTACATCCATAAGGGAAAAAATGGGAGCAAGTTAGAAGGTATTTTGCTCCCATAAATCCTGAAAGTAATTCCATTTTGGAAATATTAAGAAATTATGAGTGCTGTAAGCTCATGTGCTTTGCCACCTCAATAAATCAGAGCAAGCCAGAACTGATGTCCAGCAGTGACAGGGAAATGCTGTCTGCCAGACTCTCCAGGAGCGTGGCTGCTCTGTCTCAGCTCTGAACTGCATCTGGCGTAGTCCAGGGCCCTTCAGGAAATATCAGGATTTGCCTCAAACAGGCCATGGGACTGCTCTCTGCAGAGCACCTAAATACATTCCAAGGAATGCATGGGAGTTTGTCAAAGAGAAAAAGCAAATGTTTCTGAATGATGTTCAAACTCTGCACGTATTGAGGTAGGGGATGCTGCATTTTGCCTGTCACAGCTGCCTAAAGGCAGGTTGGCTTCCCTGGCAACCACAGCTCCAGACACAGAACAGGTTTGGGCTCCTTCAGAAAATAGCACAGAAAGTGAAAGTTTCCATT
Source organism: Trochalopteron elliotii (assembly GCA_024734555.1). Classification (NCBI taxonomy): domain Eukaryota; kingdom Metazoa; phylum Chordata; class Aves; order Passeriformes; family Leiothrichidae; genus Trochalopteron; species Trochalopteron elliotii. The sequence continues at coordinate 657,175 of JANPWX010000010.1, forward strand.
TTTCAGATTTAAATTTTAAGCACTTCCTCTCTACTCCACTCCAAATTCCAGAACAGACATAATGCAATCTCGTTGCACATGACAGCCTGAAAAGCTGAGGAATTTGGCTTCTTGTGGCACACACTTATGACCTTTGTAATTTGAGAGAGAAATGCCAAGCATCGACAATCTCTAGCTTGAACGGCATACCCTGCTAAAAACACAAATGACATCTAAATGGACTAAATGCTTGACATGATAATTGTGAGGTACAAAACAAATCTCTCCCAGTTCTCAAGTCTGAATTCCTCATACAAAGACATTAATAAAATCTCTAACAATTTGTCACCATGCACAGCAAAAGGAAGCGAGTGTTCTGCCAGAAACTGTTCTTAAACAGGAATCTATAATCACACAAAAATGTGATATATATTTGTTCCTTGGGATTCTGGCTTATGTGACAAAACATTAAATTTCCAGTTTTTTTCTCCCTGACAAGAAGAGTTGTGACCCCAAACCATTTCTGAAGGCGGAGCTAGCCTGCCAGAAGCTCCCGGCCAAGTTTTTTGGTCATTCCATTTTGCCCCTGATACTGAGACCACTTCACAGCTACTCCTCTCTGATGAGCACTGAGGTGCTCAGCATTAAGCAGCTCTAACTTCCCAAAGTATCTTGTAGTCGCTATGCAAGGTGGCTATGGGACAATTTCAGACATTGAATCTTGACTAGAATCTGCTCCCTACTCCATATCTGCTGCTTTCCAGGCAATTAATACATAAATGTGTAGAAGAGAAAAAGCTACATCTCAGAGAAAGTAAAATAAATAAATTGATTTATGTATCTTTGGCTTTGATGAGGAGAGATGAAGAAAAGGTAGGGTTCCTGAATGAATATAGGAGAAGATGGCACCACATTTCTAAGGAACCACGACACTAAGGAAAGGCAGACTGGCAGCCACTAAGCTCCACTGCGAGCTTATATTTCAGATATTCCTTTTTCAAACATTCTCCTTTAAGCTGATCCATGCTTTTGTTTATTCTTTAATTAAGGAGAGTCAGTAGTGCTAGAAAACTGAAAGCTGAAAGAAAAAAGCCCAAACAGTGCTAGAACCTAATGCTGTGCAAAACCTGCACACTGCATTTGTAAATGGGCAGGAACAGCTTCTTTCTCCTTTTTTAAACTACACAAATAAATTATTTATTTGTTCTGGTATGACTTCTATCTTCTGTTTGCTGATGATCAAAAGCATCCATGGTTAGACAGAAGGCAAAAAATCCACCAATGTTATTAATTAAATACAAACTGAAGCTCTTGAGTGCTGAATCATTAGCCCTGACAAAGGCATTTATGGAGGGAGAAAATCTAAACTAACCTTTTCCTTTTTCCTTCCTGAGACCTAGATGTATGCTGTCTCCCTTCTCTGGGGAGCAGCATAGTCTGATAGCATAGGAATGAGGAGGTTTGTGACATCCCAATTTTACATTTCTTATTGACATTAATCCTCTGTCAAAAATCCAAGCAGCTCAGATATTCCTCGAAGAGCTGAAAAATTTAAGAAACTGCATTAATAAGGATTAACCCCATCCTACAACCAATATATTACTTTTCCTATATCAGCAAACGAGCCCCTCCCAAAAAAGATGGCTGCAAGAAGAATACCTTTATAACAGCAGAGATCAGGCCAAAAATTAAATTGATCTTCACAAACTGCAGAAGTCTAAAATAAAATCATATGGAAAAGACAACTTAGCACTGAGGAATGGTTGTTCAGAGCATCCTACCAGTGCCACTTGAGACCACCTAACTTATGCAAGAGAGTGTGAGCCAGAGATCCCCACTCATCTTCTCCCATGCTCTTTGTGCCTACAGACCCTTGACTGTACCTGCAGCTGTCTCTCTCAGGCTGTAAGGGTCTTGGCTGCTTGGCCACTCCTCACACCAACACCACTGAATTACGCAGCAGTACAACAGTGCTCTGCACTAAATGTCACCACCACTCCAAAAAGATGACTTTGAACAGGCTTTATTCCATAAGCAAAGGAAAGGGCTGGTAAAATCAACTGAACCAAAACCCCAGAGACCATGTAGCAATTATCCCTGGCTACTTCCCTGGGAATGATTGCTCTGTACCTTTGAGGCACTCTGGAACATCTTCAGCCTTCTTGCTCTCTGCTCTCCATCACCTAGGAAGTTGTTTAAACTCATCAGTGCAGAGCTTTTCTCACTGCCTGCTCATTGCTCTCTTTAGAGCTGGACCAGCTGCTCCAAGACCTATCTTAAAAGGCCCCCATACTCGGTGCTGTAGTTCATACAAAGAAGATTGTTACACTCTTGGAAAGATAAACATCCTATCATGAATGAAAAATGTAACTATTACAGCTGTAAAACCTGTTAAATACTCAACTTTATTCAAGATCAGAAAGCATCAACTCAAGGACCATGTCCAATTCTGGGCCTCATGTGAAAAAGATCTAAGGTCTAGAAAGCATGATGTCTGAGGAAAGCTAGGAAAAAAAATACTTTGTTTAGTTAAAAAAAAAATAAACTGGAAGAGGACATGATAAGCCATTAAATATCACAAGGTTGCTGCAAAAGAGAAAGACAGAATCTCTATATCCCTGGTAAAGAGAAGTAGTAACACCGGTCCTAAAATGCAGCAAAGAAAACAAAATCATTAAAAAAATGCTTCTTATGCTTGGGATCATTACACATTAAAATCTACTGTCTGGACAAGGGTCACAGAACTCACATCAACTACACTTGCTTCTGATTTGATTGTATTATTTTTAACAAGTTTACATCTATTAAACACCAGTTAGCCATAGCTGTGCCTACTTTTAAGAGGGAAAGGCAAATAGATCATCTTTTGAAGTTTTGCATGGGTCTAAAACAATTGTTCATCTAAAACAACTTTCATACTGGGCTAACATTGCTAGGAGATGACCAAGGAGCCAAGCTACATTCTGCTGCAGCTGGGAATCAAGAGCTGCCCTTCAGGATCCTTGCACTTCTTAAGTATTTCTCTTCATATATGGTAATCAAATTTCAGTACAATCACTGTAGATAAGCAGCACATGTATTTTTATGGCCTGCTGCCTGCCAAGAGTGCTTTCTGTTTGTACCACACACCTTTGTGATAAACAGGAAGACACGTAAAGTTTAACCTTTCTGCAGGCATTAAAGTCTTGGGCTTACGGCACCACCAAGGCACAAAATCAAAGAGTGATTTAATATTGTGAGCTCAGTCTCTCCTGCTCACTGACTGTGTTCTGACATGCATAAAGTCCAACAAAGTGTCCCAAGAGGTTTACCTATATAATGCAATTAATCGTGGGGACTGGAAAAGATTTGAAATAAACTAAATATTAAAGACAAAAAGAAATCAGTTTCCCTGCTCTGATGAAATCCTCGCACTTTCAAACTGATTCTCCAAGCATTTCAGGCAAAAACACACACATGCATGCACAAAAATAACAAGAAGTTTGATTTAAAGGTTGGCTTCCTCTTGGGGTAAAAGAAACAAAACCAAACCAAAACCAAAAAACAACAAAACGATGAAATTCAGACCAAGCAGAAACTTTGTCCTGACCTGCCTCATGGAGCAGCTTATAAGACAACATGCAAAATTTGTCATTGTTCACAAAACTCTCTAATACCAAAACACAATTATGCAAGGGTGAAAAGCTAACTTCTCAATAACACAAGGTTCTGTTAGTTTAAAAACCAGTCTTCTAACATCATTTCAATGTCATAGCTTGTTTCTCATGTGCTATTGTCAATGATGCAAGATTGAATTACAGCTCATTTTTCCTACAAAAAGCCAGGTGGGGGGGTTCAAGAACTCTGAGGGAGCACTGAGCCAAATAGATGAGATTATGTGGTATTTGGAAACATGACGAAGGTGAGCGAAAGCAGACTGCAATTACTGCCTGAGTTTCCAAAGCCTTCTGTGCAAACAAAAAATTAGATGAAGAGGGAAGGTGAAAGGTCCAAAACGTCTCTGAAGAAGAAAGAGTCAGCTCCCATAGAAGATGCCAGCCAGCAACTCTGCCAGTTGGCCAGACTTCAGTACAATTATGATCGTGGTAATATTTTGCTGAAACAGGAAGGGGATTGTGCTTTCTAATGAACACCAACTGGAGAGCACTCATGTAGGGTCTGCTGTGCAACACTGCACTCCCAAAAGGCAGGGTATCTGGGGGATCTCTTTTTCTGGTGAAGATCTAACACATTTGAGAAGACTGCAGAGGATGGGCACAGTTCCCAACACGGATCTGTTGTCTTTCATCACACTAATTAGCCACTCTGTTAAACACAGTGACTGCATTTTTTTACAAGTGACGTTACTTTTATAAATCCAACTTAATGTTCTCTTTATCCTTCTTGCAGAGAGAAGTTAATCCCTGTCATTGCCACTCACTGCTCATCCTTGCCACCACTGGCCATGCCTAACTGTTCTGAGCTGCCAGCAGTCTTATGGTGGAGCATAACAAATGGCATTTCTATTTCAAAAGCCTCTGATCTCATTTTTTCCTACCACATTATTTAATGTATATGCCTATCTTGAGGTTATCCTACTATATCAGACCAATCTTCAGATTTCAAATCATTGGAGGGAATAGTAAAATTTTGAGTGGCCTTTGTACAAGTAATTATGCCACTGTAGAAGGAGCCTGGAACACTCAACACTGTAAAGAAACTGCTATATATGTAGGGAACAGGACAGTGATGAAAACTAATCAGCTAAGCCAAAAATGCACATATTGCTCAGCCCAGCCAAGCACAGAACAGATGTGAGTGCTCTGCTGATGTACAGCACAGGGGACACGGCACAGAAGGGAAAGAGCTGTTAAAACTAATGAACAACTCAGCACAAAATGAGTGTGACTTGATCCTGGTACAAACAGCTAAAATCAAAAATAAGGTCACCAATGTTTAAAAAAATCCAGAACAGCTTTGTTATGGAAGCTAATGAAGATAGGAAAGCACAAATCAAATTATTTGATGTGAAGCTTGGTCATTTTATGGAAGGGGTTGTACAATTTGGTGTCTGCATAGACAGAAGACTGGATTTCATAATTAATTCAGTTTCTGAATGCCTGATGCTTCTTTACCTCTGGCCTGTTACTCTTATCCAGGTCAAAAATCCACTTGGGGCAAAAATTCTCTGCATAAATCTTACTGGAGTGAGGATGCTGGTAGAAGAAGCGTCAATGTTTTGGTAATTGTAACTGAAACAGATGGGTTGATCTGAGTGAAAATAGTCTTTAATTTTTTCAAGGCTCATGCACTTCTGGAATGACCAATGCCATTTTAGAAGCTAGACAAAAAATTCCTATTGACACAATAAGGAAAACATTAGTCTGTTGTGAAATACACACAGCATTAACAGAAGTCTTGTGAGCTCTTCTGATTTTCTTACCTGTAGGGCAATATTCTGAAAAGTTCTACAGGACACAGTTCCACATATCACACTCCTGGGAGAATCTCAGCCTTTGTGTTAAAAAAATCCCACAGCAAATAAAAAAATATTTTTCTAGACTTATAGTTGGAAATGAGACCTCAATAACTAACAAATACTCAGAAACCTGAGGAGAAATAAAAAGAAACCATTATTTTTCAACTGCATAAAATTTCTGCCCTGACTCATTATTACTGACTATTTGCAGGTTGCAATTCTCATCAGTGCAACTCCCTACAGTGACTTTAAGGTGATCCAGAGAAGGTTTCCCAAATGAAAATGCAGGCAAGGGACAAGCTTGCTTTCACACACCAACAGGAAATGAGAGGAAAACAGTAAAAGTGAGGGAAAAAAATTCTGCCGAAGCTATTACTCCAACAGCTTCCTACAGCACACAAGACAGGCAGATAATTAAATGCAAAAAAAACAAAGACAAGAAGTGAATCTTCTTTGCACACCACAAATTGATGCTCAAAGACAATTACACAGATAGTCCACTGTGAGGTTTCAATTTTTTGCCAGTTATTTTCAAAAGATCTTTTTTTAAGTTATCACAATACGGATTTCACATCAAAAATTGGCATAGCAATGACCATACCAAATGAGGTCTGCAGTTCATTTGAGAAAACAGGAAGACATGAACTAGAAATGAGAACAAAATTTGTAGTGGAAACAAGAAGGGACTGAAAGCAAAGCCCACGTGTTGGGCAAGCACAGTTCTCCCCAAACACCTTGAAATTGGACAATGCTTTTTGGCTGGAATCCACACCATGCCTTGCACCATTCAGCAGATGGACATCCTAACTTTAAAAACAGTGAGAGTGGCAATGCTCTCCACTGCACAGATTCCTAAGGCCTAAGCAATTTAGCTTGTCATGCTCCTTTTTGTAGGAAGTTGTTCAAGGAACAGTTGTGTGATTTTCAAGCTTGCCAAGAAGTCAAAGCAGCATCATTGATCCAACCAGAGAATAAGCTTATTTCCTTCTATTAGGTAAAACAGGATAATGTAGCTTTAAATGCCATCTCCTAGGTACAGCCACCAGATGTGCATTTGTAGAATGTACACAAAAAAAAAATACCATTACTATCAGAATAATTTCACTTGCTGAAAAAGTTACAGATAGATCACAAGACTGCTATTAACAACATCCATATCAATCTCAATGGGAAGAATTCCAGATGCATTTCTGTTTCTCTGCTGCAGAATAGACTTCACATTGTAGTACAGGACAAAGTGGGGGCAGCCAGTTGTTACTATTTAAGATTCAGACAGAGGCTTTTTTCTTTCTTTAACCAGATGCAAAAACCTCCAAGGATTTCACTGAAAGCCTGACAAAAAAAGAGCCAAAAGTCCAAGGGGAAAGAGTGTTTTCAGAGGGACCTGTCCCCCTAGGTGCCAGAAGGTACTTCTGTAACTGGAGATAATGCTTGACAGAGTTGACACAGACCTCATGCCCAGTTTCATGTAATTTTCTGGCTCCTCTGTCACCTTATTAATTCCAGCCCTTAGCCTAAGAGTGGTGATCTGTAAAGTAACATGCATAAAAATCTTCCAGATAAAATCAGCACTATTTAATATACGCCTCTCCCCTTTGGTCCCATGGTTTTAAAAATAAACAAGTACTTTAACAAAACAAGGGTAAGACTCTGAGCTTGTAAAAGCTCTTTCTAGGTACTGTTTCCAGAGATAAGGCACAGAGACTGGACACTGAAGAGTTTCCATGCAAGAGGCCACCTGACAAAACCAAAAGGATTTACTGACTCACAGAGCAAGTGGGTGCTGTGGAGAAAGCTGCAAACAGTGACAGCACAGACAGCTACATCCTTTCCTCATCCCACACAGAAAGTGTCTAGCTTGAGTTAGAGATTAGGCAGGGAAAACAGACTGGAGGTGAGACTTGACTACTTGATGAAGTAAAGAACCACAAACCATGTGGACTTCTCCTGTCCTACCTGAAAAGCTGGTGTGAAAAATAAGGCCTGTCCTTCTAGCCAGCACACTCACTGGCCTCATTCAACCAGGGCCCTCTGCTCTGCTGTGTCCCCACGCCCAAATTCATCACACATCTGGCAGGAGATGTGCAGCAACAACAGCACACACAGCAGTAACTTCAAAGGACTCTGCCAAGAGGCTTGATGGATACCTGAAGCACAAGGTATGCTCTTAAAATTCTGCCCTCTAAAATGTTATAAATCTCCTGGAAGAACTGATATCCTCCCTGACTCACTAATCAAAGCAGAGACACCCTCCCAGTTCTTACTGCTCCACTTGAAGAATGGTACAACAGTCCTCCTCATTCCAGGAATGGAGTTTTTCAATGAGACAGTTCATTTCAACAAGTTCCCACAAGAAAAAACTGCAGAAAAAAGGATACTGCTGGTTTATGCATTTGAGATTTATGTAAGTCACTGAAATAAATACTAAATATTATTAGCTACTAAAGGAAATGGTTATGGTGAAGATGAGGGGATAAAAACCTAACACAAAAATGCCTTCTCTTTCAGTATCCTTGATAGAGAAAGCACTTCTCCTACAGCTGTGGGAAAGAAAACAAGACACAAGGGCTGAAGTTAAAATTACACATCTTTGGCTGTTATCAAAGGGAACTATAGCACATGGACAAAGTGCAGCCTGCGTGATTCCAATTCCAAACCAAAGAAATGCTGCAGGCATATTCATCATCCACATTTGTATTTGCTCCTGAATATTACAAAGAGCAGTGAACATTGCTGATCTGCTACTTTTGTCCCAGTAGCAACGTTTAATTGCGTCAACTGCATTCAGCCTTTGTAGAAAGCATCAGTAAGTTCACTCCTACAATTGATACTCTCCCAGTGACCCCCTCAGGCAAACCAACATGAAGCAGCTCCAGCGTGCAGCACTGCCAGCTGACACAGAAATCCTGCCACACCCGGGAGTTTTCCATCCTCTTAGAGCGTGGGTGGAACAAAGTACAGAGAGTAACTCAGCATCTCCATGAACCCATCAGGGAGACACAAAAGAATCATAGAACATTTAGGTTGGAAAAGACCTCTAGGATCGAGTCCAACCATTAAACCCAGCCCTCCCAAGGCCACCACTAAACCATGTCCCCACGTGCCACATCTAAATGTCTTTTAGCTCCCTGCAGGGATGGTGACTCCACCACCTCCCTAGGCAACGTATTCCACTGCTTGATTTTTTGGGAGAAATTTTCCTAATATTCAATCTAAACCTCCCCTGGCAAACTTGAGGCCATTGCCTCTTATCCTGGAGAAGGGAAGGACACCCACCACATCAGAACATCCTTTCAGTCTCTAATCCTGGAGAGAGTGATGAGGGTCTCTCTGAGCCTTCTTTCCTCTTTTAGGCTAAACACTCCCAAGTCCCTCAGCAGCTCCTCACAGAACTTGTGCTCTAGAGCCTCCACCAGCTAGTCTCTGCCTCAGCCTGGAATTCAGTCTATTCACTGTATTTTCTTAGCATCATCTGGTTTGGGGTTTTTTTCCCCTCATTCTTTTGTTTGCCCACTTAGTTTGTCTAACCACTTAGATGGCACTCCACAAACAATTACTTTCAATTTACATCTGTCATAGAGAAGGTGTTCTGTGTTTCCTTTCCACTTCTTGAAAGTATTATGCTTCTCTCTACAGACATTTTGGAAGCAGACACACTTGGTGTGACAGGGCAAGAAATCACTCCATTAAAATGACAAATTGCAGTCATTTTGTTCTCATTTAATCTTACTTCTAACAAAGCAATCACCTTGTTAAGAAAAACTGAAAAAAGGCATGAAGGCTCTCAGCCTGTAAAGTGAAGGCTTTGAAATGCACTGGCAAAGAAAATGAAGACCATAATATAAATGAGGAGTAATCTTAATCACCAGCTATTTCTCATATCTTTTTGTCTTAAGTACCTCTACCCTCCAATAAATCTAAAAATTCTTAGTATCTTCTTTGAACTTACAGAGGTACAACAGAAGAAATAACAATAAAACTATGCTTCAAGCTACTAAATAAATAAAGAGAGAAATAATGGCAATCAGTAATAACTCTTTTTTCCCCAAAGCTGTAAGAAAATCCTATAAAATGTGGTGACTGCCCTTCAAATTTTTTCCCAAATAGTTATTTTTCTAAAAATAATTTCCCCATATTAACTCAGAGTAGTTTACAAAAAGTTAAAGCCCACAACACCATCTAATTCAGGATATTCTTAAATTTCCTTGTCTAAACAGGAAAGTTGAAGGACTACATTAGCCAAGTATCTGCTGATCTCAATGACAAGAGAAATAACAGATTTGCATTAACCAGCAAAATAGCAATGCTGTTGGCCAAAAAGAGAACTTCCCACAAGTATTTATGGGTGCTCTTAGGGCAAGTGTTCAAAGAGACAGCTGTGGAGTGAAAAAGCAGTATAGGATGATCCCACATTACTCTCTCTGCCTCTGCAATGCTTATGCCTCAGCCCTCCTAAATAGTACCTTTCCACTGGACATTTTGCTTTCCCTGAGCTGCAGACTAAGTGCACTTGGCTGTGACATTCACAAGTAACACCACTATAAAACCTGCAGATTTGCACATCAATGCTGTGTAAACGTCACTTTCTAAACCACAGACTACAAGTCACTAAAGATTTTCAGAGACAATCAGCATTTTGTTGAATTCAAGAGCAACTGCATAGTAACTGGTCTTCTCAACAGGTTATTCATGTTACCATACTTGTCTTGTAGCAATTATTTCTGAGTATTCCCAGTGCATGTTTTCCCACCATGACAACCTGATACATGCTCTGCAGCAATGGTTTTCATTTTAATATCTTGGCCAGTCATGGAGTGAATAAACTTGACAGCCCCTCTGCTGATACCAGGCTTTGGAGGCAGCAGAACAGGTCCACTCCTGTCAATTTTTATCAGCTGAACTTTGAAAATGGTGCCCCTAGTTAGAGGGATTAGTATCTCCCTGAAAATAGGTATTAGGAGTAAAAACACAAGAGCAGCTCTAGTAGAAATAAGAATAGGCTGATGTGCAGGACTATAAACAAATTGCTTCCAAACCTGCCTGGGGCCAGCACAGCTTTGGAGAATCCGTAACACTTGGAGGGAGCTTTCATTCCACAGCTACTTCTTTTGATACCAAGAGCATGCTGAATGTGTGCAAAGCACAAATCTGAGCAAACTGCCTGCTTTACTCCCTGTTATCACCCACTGAAAGCTATCATGGACACTTCTTGAAATGCACGTGAAGAGCCTGGACTGAGGGCAGTGACCTCGAGGGACTGAGCTGTGCCAGCACCAGCCACCAACACCAACCCCAGGACAGGCACAGCACAGGATCAGAGCTGTGCTCTCCTGGTAATTACAGATACTGCACCAGAACTGGTTGTCTCTCAGGAAGATGGGGGGGGGGGAAGTGTTGTTTGATTTTTAGCTTGGGATTATTTTTTTAAGAATTCATCAGCTTGATTGCCCAGCAGTAAGGAAAATTCCTCCTAAGGATGCGAGTGAGACTGTGCCGGGGCAGATCAGAGTTCAAAATCTCTTTCCCAAAAATGGCAATAAATGGATGTCCAAGGTAAAGCAAGAACAGGGCAAAGAGATAAAATATTTCCTCCCTAACATTCACACAGCTTTCAAACATTTTCAGCTGAGTGGATTTCCTGAGCTTGATGTGGTTTGTCTAATCAGCAACCCTCCTTTCCCTCCCAGCAATGGATCCCTCCTCCAAATGTTCGTCCAGACTCCTCTGGAATTTGTACAGACAATTTGCAGCTGTCACATGCTTTGGCAAGGAATTGCCCAGGTATATGACCTGATTCAAGAAGAATTGAATCTTTTTTGTTCTGATGCATGTAAGTAGAAACACATTATGCAGAAAGACTGTATCAATGATTTTCCCTTGCACCTTTTTCTTCCTGTAGTAAAAGCCAAAGTAAATTCAGTGCAGCTCAACCAGAAGACCCCCCCTATCTCCTTCCAGCTGCCTCAGCATTCACATTGTCCCCTACCTCTCAATCCCTCTTCGCCCTCTAAGTCTTCCCTTACTCTGCCTTTGGGATTTGACATTACAAGCTTGAAGAAATTTGGTTTCATGCAGCTTTCATCTGGGAAGTACACTCCACCTCTGCACAACAGAAGTCTTTCCATCAATTTATTATGTTCCTTATGCATTCTCATACTGTACCTCCTAAAGCTTCAAACTGGCTCTCCTGATGTCTACCACAAGGCACTTGCTCCTACCCACCAGGTGAGCACCTTCTCCTTTTCCAGTGGTCTCCTGGCAGACCACTCAGCAACATTTAAGTTGGGAAGTACTGCAGGTGGTATTGCCTCTCCCATCTCATAAGGAGTCCAGCCTCCTCCTGTGTTCACAGAGGACAGCTTTCCCTAAGATCTTTCTGGCTGCTAAGATGGCTGGGAAGTTTCAGATTTCTGGCCTGTGATTGAAAAGCTCTCCCTGCCCACTGTAGTTCCTGACAGGACCAGGGAAGGAAATTCCAGGGAAGGACATGGACTTGCTGGAGCAATTCTAGAGAAGGGCCACGAAGATGATAAGTAGCTGGAGTGTTCAAGGGTAGGCTGGATGGGGTTTGGATCAACCTGGTCTAGTAGAAGGTGTCCCTGCCTGTGGCAGGGGTGAGTGGAACTAGATGATCTTTAAGGTCCCTTCCAACCCAAACCATTGTATGGTTCTAGAACCATGATCTGTATAGGCCTGAAGGGGCATACACATACAGTAAACCCCAGCTGCTTTTTGGAAACAGAACACATGCACAGAAACCATGACACACTCAGGAAATGGTCTGGGCTTCCAGCTGGTGAAAAACATGAAGTCGTTATATCCACAGACTGCACTGAACAAGAAACAGCAATTATGGCAGCTACCAACTGCTTCAAGAGATCCTTTCCCACTCTTCTGCGAAGGCCAATGTTTGTCAGCAGCTGCACACAAGGAGTCAAACACCAGCTTTCAAAAAGACATATTTAATTAGGAGATGAGGTCTGCCCCAATACAAATGACAAAGAGCCACATTGCTCCTCTTTAGCTTTTGCTAGCGTGGGAATGAAGCTCAGACACACGAAAACTTCCTCCACAGCAAAGTCCTGCAGCTGTCAAAGACCTGGCATGTGAACAAGCCAGGCACAGGAAGAAGAGAAGTGCTTCTACGACCCTGGCCAACTGAGCAACTTTAGAGTCTCAATCTGACAGCACAAAAGTAGGTGACCATAGAGACACTCTCTCACTTTCTGTACAGCTTTGACTCAGACATTCACATGTTGTCCCTATGGACCTGCAGGAAGTACAGGAATGGTATGCTCTGATCCAGCAATAATGACTTAAAACCCAGTCTTGTGTGGGAAGTGTTGACAAATTACCTCTGGTAGACACTGAAATCACTCAAACAGTTAACTGAGATTAGATTAGCTGGTAGGTTTGGAAAAAGGCTACAAATAAGATGTGTGCAGCCACACATGTTTTTCCTCAATTAGATGACAGTAGGACATGTATTACTTCAAACATCAAGGCTACACCAAATCAGATAAGCAATCCCACCTAAAACAAAAACCAGCAACATACTTCCCACAAATGTAACATAACTTTGTGCTACACCATAGTGGAATAAACTGACCAGAGACACAGTTTCTTCCCAACTCCAATCAGCTTCAAAATCCGTATGTTAAAGAGCAAGAATTCACATTCTTACTTTTAAAAAAATCTACTGTAACTATAGAAGTTTTATTACTTCTATATTAGTTATGATGTTACATCTCTCTTTCAGATCCTGTCTCAGTAAAGTGTATAACATGAGAGCAGTTTGAAACATGATCTATTTCCATTTAATTGAAAGCCAAGAAGCTTTAATATTAATGTAATTTACCACTTTTCTGACTTTCACTAAATTGTACATGCCTATGGTATATCTCCTCTGCAAACTAAATGCACCACATTTTTGTCCATACAAAATCTGTCCTTCCTAGACAGACATACTATGATTTTATTTTGGAGTAGATCAGAAACCAGAACTGAAGTAGATTTGCAGACACGCAGGTCTTCTCTACCACTATTTCTTCTTAGCACAGGACCAGTGCCTGAGCACTTTGGGCTGCTTCTAAAGGAGGCTTTACAGAACTGGTGTGAAAGAGCTTCTGAAGCACCTGTGAAGGAGTGCAGTGAAAAAACATGTTTTGAGAAGAGCCAGCTTGACCGTGGTAAAGGCTGTTGGCTGAAGTAACCTAAAAGACCACCAGTTTTAATTTGGCACATTTCTTCCACCCCCTCCTGTAAAGTCCCATCACATCAGCTCAGAAAACATCACCAGGAAGACATAACAAGAAAAATCATAAACACAGGATTCCACAGACAATGGGACAGGCTCTCTGGTGACCTGGACTAGAGAGTTTAATTTGTAAAATCATATTTCAGAGTCAGACCTCTACAGTCTGCTTGGAACCCATCCGAGAGTAGTCCTTAAAGCTTAGCAGTGAAGCAAGTAAAAAGAAGACAGGGAGAACAAAACACCTGTAAATGGAGGGGGAAACACAGATACAAGGCAGTACAAGGAAAGCACAATGAATTGTCGTAAGTGATGCAACAGGTCACATCAAAGAAGAAAAGGGCACTGAATTGTGACATTTGGGCCACTACATTTATAGCAAAACTTCAAACACATTCACACTGCATCACATTGAATTACAGGAGTCATGCTGAGCTCTGTCATACCATGGTCACCTAGATGTTTCAAGGTCTGTTTTTGGCATTCCTTTTAAAGAGTTTTCCTGGTAGAGCATATTTATTTTGTTGTGGTTTTTTGCCAAGTCTATTGGCAAGTTTAGGTAATATATTTGTTTCTTTCGTTCCTGCAGGTGAAAGTCTGATTTTAATGAGAGATTGCCCATTTTGGTTAGCAGCTCAATCTTTACATCCTTAAGCCTCTTTAAAATTCCTGGATATATACAGCCTAGGATGGGTGATTTAGCACCGATTAGTTAAGTGGTGTGAGAGAGACCAGAGACACTGCCCAGAGATATTTTACTGTTCTGAAGTTAGTTCCTCGGCATATGAGGCTTGAAAGCCAAAAAACAGGAGCACAGCTTTACAAATTGCAGCAGGGAGGAGAGCTAAAACTTCAATCAGATACACTCTATCCTCTACCTCCTTCCTGTCTGTACAAATGAAAACAAAATGCCTCTAACTTACAAAATATACTTGCTACTATGGGCAGAAGCATGATGAAGAATCCACCCTCCAAGGAGTTTTAGTGACAGCTTCCATAGTAGTCTACATCTTGATCAATGGGGTTATTTTTAAATGATTAGCAAGGGTGTAATTAAGGAAACTGAAGGAAGAAAGATAAGTCAAAAGATGAATGAGGCCTTTATTCAAGATATCAGAGATGGGGCACAGGCTGTATGACAAGCAAAGATGAGGGTCCTGGTGGGCAAGGTGAACATGAGCCAGGGTTGTGCCCTTGTGGCAAATGCAGCCAACAGCCCCCAGGGTGGGGGGACCCTTCCCCTGCCTCAGCACCAGGGGGGCTCTGCTGCAGGGCTGGGGCACTGCTGGGCTCCCCTCTACACAGAGACACACTGGAACAAGTCCAGCGAGCTAAGATGATTAAAGGATTGGGGCATCTGCCACGAGGGGAGGCTGAGAGAGCTGGGATTGCTCAGCCTTGAGCACAGAACCCTCAGGGGGCTCTGATCAGTGTGCATAAACACCTGCCAGGGACAGTCAAGCAGGCAGAGAGACTCTTCTCAGGGGTGCACAACACACAGGGCAATGGGAAAAACTGGAAATACAAGAAATTCCATTGGAAATATTAATGCTGCTAGGGTGGTCAAACACGGGAACGGGAGAGGTTGCTCAAACACAACTGAGCATAGTCCTGAGCAACCTGTTGCAGCTGACCCCCCTTTGAGCAGGGGTTTGGGTTAGATCATCTCCAGAGGTCCCTGCCCACCCCACCCAGTCAGTGATGCTGCGATCCTTCTCCCGTTGAAGCAAGGAACAATAAAATTGCAAGAGCTCAATTCCTATCCAGGTCAAATCTCAGAAACAAGGGTCAGCTAAAACCCCATTTTATATGAATGCTGTAATTCCTGCTGACCTCAATCAGCCTAATCAAGCAGTAAGATTACAAAATGAAAAAAAAGGCTTTAATTTGATCATTACTCGTAGCTATTCCATTGACCTAATGCTTGGCCACAAAGAGCTCATGAAAACTGGATTAATGCATAAAAATAGAGGACTTCATCCTCTGGAAATCACAGGTGAAATGTGACATTCAACAAAACTGGAAATCTGTAGCTTTAATGTCATCCCATTGCTGATGGGCATATTTACCTGGTATAAAACACACAAGGATAATTTGATCAACCAAGGTTTTTGCCACTTAGTCAAAGCTCTCCTGTGTATACAAACACCCAAGACCATTCCACATCTTCACAGTTTAAGTGGAGTGGTAGGACACATAAATAAGTTAGCAACAGAGCTGTGTGACACATCTGTCTGCATTGGGAGACTCAGGACTATGGTACAGCCAGCAGTGCTGCTGCAGGCAAGGACAAAAGGACAGTCACAGGGCAGAGATTAAAAGAATAAGAAAGCCCAGCATGTCCAGTGAGTGTGCACATTATGGTATTGCTTTAAATGTTAGCTTGTGTTGCAAAGGAAACAGATAGTAAGTGACAATTATTTCTCCCTCATGTTTTGATTGTTTTTTAAGCTACTCTTCAGCATAGTCATCTGACTAATTACAGAACCATGCAACTAATATAAACTTATACAGCTAATAAGCATAAATAGGAAAGATGCTTCACTTTCATGATTGAGTCGAATTAGTAATTCAACAATCCCTGTATTAGTCAAGGCTCCCCAACAGCCTCATGAAATTTGAAAATTATGTGCCCAGATATGTGATCTGGTTTCATAATTTATACCCATGAACCATCTTGGCCAGTACAAAGCAGAACATTTCTTGAATACGAACACACCATGGGAGCAAAAGGGACTTCAGTTTATCTGATCTGAGCCTTCTTTTTTACATCATTTCAGCATCAATGCAGCTGATCTGACGAAAGGTATTAGCAAGAGACTGGTGAACAGAAAGCACAGCCAGCACTTGGGTTATGCTGGCAGCTAGATGGCAGGTTTTATTCTCCACAAGTATTATCAAAGCCTGAGTCCAAAAACCACTTAGAGGCCAGAGCCTCCTAGGCATGAAAGAATCTGTGAACACAGAGTGGGTAGCTCACTGAAGACTATAAAAATCCCAGACAGAATCCTTCTGATGAGGCCAAGGTTCCTGACAACACAAACACCACAATTCAGTGATTTAGGAAAGGCTGGCAAACCAATTAATTACTCCTGCTTCTGTAATCCATAGGGCACAGAAGTGCTTTTCCTCCAGAAATTTGTCCCTCTTGCTTCTCAGCAGCCATCCTACAGTGGGCCCTGTTATCTCCTTCTGGAAGCACCTTAGACTCCTCAGCCCTCACTTCACTTTCTTTTCCTATCCAAGAGAGGGAGGAAGCTGAACTTAATCCTTTGCCTGCTTGCAAAGTAGGAACCAAGTAAATTTACTCCTAAACCATCTACAACTTGGACTATTTTCTCTTGAATAATTCTATGCCAAGAGTGACTCAGAAATTATTTTGAGATAAGTTTTATCAAACTGTTCATAAGCAGTACCCCATTACACCATTTGAAGAGATGGTCAGCATGAAAAATGCCTTTCCATCACTGTGTGGAATTCTGTGCTTTAGCAGCTTTCAGTCATAGAGGTCAACATTTTCAAAATAGGCTACCCAGACTTCAGTTTTCTAAGGCAATTTAAGTAAAATAAGTCTATAAAACTTTGGCCTAGATTTCTGAGGTATTGAATGCATTTGACTCTCATAGCTCTGTAACACATATAGCTAAAAAAAAAAAGAGACTAGGTTCATAAAACATGGATATAGACTAAACTTTGGAAATGTTGGTTTAAAGTCAAGGATCTGAAACCGATCACAAAAGAAACCAGAGTCAGCTTGTGAAAATATTTTCTATGCATTTTTTCTTAGCACATTTATGCCACAGCAGTATAAAGCATCATGCACACAGCAAAGATTTATTGAGTTATACCTTCATTGGGCACATTCTTCTCTCTCTTTTAAAATAAATTCTAAAACCCAACATTAATATTACACTGCTGTGGGGGATCCATGCCCACAAATGGCTCCTTTTTGAAGCATAATCCATAATGGATGGGCTTTTAATAAGCACCTTGGACACTGCAGAAATGTCACCGAAAGTACTAATGGACTATTGAATGTCTGCTATGAAATACACTGACTGCTTCCACAGAGCTCTGCTAATGCTTATTTTCCTACATAATTCCTAGTGCTTGCAGGGGTGTGACACACTGACTATTGCTCTGGTACCTCAGCTGGCTTCCTTCCTCCTGTAAGCACATTTTACAGCACTTGCAGGAGATGTGTGCTTTAGGAAAAAATTAAATCTACACTTTTCTATGGCACAGGTCCCAGCAGGCAGAACTCTTATGCTTGTAATTGAATTATTCTAGCTTCCACTTCACTCTTCCAGATACCAAAGCATAAACTGGGCTTTTTTAAAATTACCTCTTCACTGTAGGCAAAGCAAGACAGTAAATTCAGAGCTGCACCACCTTAACTCAGATGGTACAAGCACTACAGAAAACATTGACATACCACATTAAATTAGCACTTTATAAGAATTTCCATTATTGGTCTTTCCTTTTCTGCTTAGTTCAAGGAATAAAACATTACACTGAACCCACACAGGCAAGAAGAAAATCTCTTCACTTTCCCTCTGGTCAAGAGGTTTTGCCAGTTATTTGCAAATTGAAATGCAAGTAAGGTAAGGGGTTCTCTTCCCTCCTTATCAATGTAATTCAGAGCATCTGGAAACAAAAGCTGTAAGAAGAAATAGCAAAGGCAGCAAAGGATTCAACATTTACAAGTTTCCCATGAGGCTGAACTACAACTTTTATAGCTTCTATTCTATTAGCACCATGGTTGTTTTACAGTGATTTCCATCACTGTTACACACTTCTATTACTCATGACTAAAACGTGGTTTTACTCTTCTGCAATGCCCAGCCTGGTCTTTCAGGATGCTCACAATACATTAGACTCCACCTCCCTCTGATAAATGACCACAACTGAGAAATGCAACATAAAATGCAATGGAAACTCCAACCCACCTCACAGCCAGAGACCTCACGGCACATCCACGTTATGTAACACAGAGTTGTGCTGCTGAGACAAGCTGGCATGCACAGACACACTGAGGTAGCAGCCTGCTCCTAAAAGCAGGAGAGCCATGTCAGAGAGAATAAAGCTACCCGTGAGGCTTATGAGCTCTGGCACAAGAGCCACAGATGAGCTTCTCCTCCTTCCAAAGGCAGGTTCATGCCCACCATTTCATGCTTAGTGTATGCATTACATAGCATGCTGCTCAAACTTACCACATTCAAACTCGTAGGGTACTTTGTGGCCACATCTGGCAGACAAAGAATATGCAATTCAAATCTACTTTCTTTTTCCTTCAGTCAGACAGATGAGCTCTCTTCTGCCTTATCTTGTTTTCCCCCTAGTCTCAGGTGCCCACATACAAGGATTAAATAATTCTGAACATTTTACAGGAAAGCATAATCTAATAATTTATCTTTGCAATTAAATCCACTATAGGCTTGCAAACAGGTTGTGTGAGCTGTCAGAATGCTCCCAGATTTCCTTGGAAAGACAAAACAGTTGTACGTTTAACTCAGCTAACAGTTAAGTGGTTGGCAGTAACTGTCCACAGAGTCCTGAAGAGGCCAATAAGCCTGAATTTAATAGAGTGGAAAAGAGGGAGTTACTGAAAGGCAGCAGATCTTGTCACTGAAAGTATGACAAATGAGAAGGATGAACTTAATAGCAGTTTTACGAGAGACTAAAAGAAGCGATACAAGTGTAAACAAGAGGAGAAGGCAGCACATTACTGTAATAATACTAAAAAGAGAAAGTCCCAGCTCAGGGTTCAGCTATGTGAAGAGGAGGCAGCTTGCTGGTTTTTTGTAGATCAGTTTTGGAGCACAATCCCACGGGTTATGTCTCTACATGGCTATACTATTTGGGTTACATTTAGCAATGCAATCTTGTTATTTAGCAACACAGACTTGCTGATTCATACAAGCTAACCCAGAACACAAAGTGTTTGGATTCTCTTTTCCTGTTAAAGTCTTTGTTATTTACTGCCTGCAAGACTGCACTAAAGTTCCAGCCAAAGCTCATTTCTGCTGTTTCCAATGTACATTCCAAATAGGAAAAACATGGCATCACATCAAATGTTAAAGTAAGATCATTATCATCCAGCTGCCAAATAGTTCCTTACAGGTTCAGAGGCAGACAGTTACAGAAATCATGAACAGTGGCTCAGTAGGATGAACTGACAAGTGTTTTCATACTTGTGGTATCACACTGCAGTATCACAGCATACTGGGAGACATGGTGGTCTAGAGAATAAATAGATTTTACCATGGAAGGAAAAGGATAGATAAGGCAGTGGCTCATAACCCCAGAGCTACCCAAAGAGCACAGTGTGCAAAACTGCAAAAACAGGCAGAAAGACTCTGCACAGAAAGGGCAGAATAATCTTTTGCCTGCAGAACAACCCAGTAGCCTCCAGGAATGTTACTCACAATGTTAACCACCGCAGAGTCGAGGATGAAAGCTGAGGTCCTATTGTGCTGTGCAGCATAAAACCATGGACCAGCCCATGCAAAAACATCTGTCATTCATTTGGACAGATAAGGCAAAGGCAACATAAATCTCACAGAGAAAGGGAACTGCACAATGGTAGTAGATATTTTAGCTCCATAGTTGAGAAACAGGTTTAGGTCAGAATGAAATAACACAGTGAGTAGAAACTAAGGCAATACTACAAGGATAATTTTAATGAAACACTGTAATTGAAGAAAACCTGGAAAGTTCTAAGGCAGTTGTAGGAAATAAATCCAGGAAGGCCTTAGAATATAGATGTAAATGAGTCATTTGGCAAATTTAAGGAAGTTCAGACTGAAAAGCTGAAAAGAATTCCACAATTCAGCCACCTTCAGGATTTGTTTGAATTCCTTGTATCTGTTTAGCTGTTGCAGTTCTTTAAACTCTCCTAAACCCAAGGTGACCTTTAAAAAAAAAAAAAAAACAGCGCAAACCAAAAAATTTGCCAGCACATACAAACATATTCTAAAACACTCTGTCCAGAACAAAGAGTCTTCAGAACAGGGCACCAAACAGTCTCTATATTAAGCCATGAGCAACTAGTCTGCTGGGAAACAAATCAGCTCACTGCATTTCAGCAGAATGAAGGTGGCTGTCATGCTCCAGGGGTGATGTTACCTGTAGGATCTTTTCCTGAGCAATGCTTACTGGAAACCCACTGGTTTCTACCTGCTAGTGGGAACTGAGAGGATTTCCAGGGCCTGGAAGGCAAAGCTTTGCAGTGGCTCACTACAAACTACCAAAGTACTGCTTGTGCTCCCTTGAAATGCCCCAGAGAGCCTGAACCCTCTGGTCCACCAGCATATGCTCTCTTATTCTTCTCTGCTGTCTCTGAGTCCTCCCATTCCATTCAAAACTCCCTCAAAAAACTGAGAAGAGAGATCTGTCTCAGGTTCTCATCTATACCATTACTGTGCTTTGGGAAGCCTACAGACAGCTAAGCTCAGCTGGGGAGCAGTGTGACTGGAACTTATGCACACTGGACATGCTTCCTGACACAGGATTTACAAACTGCTGTAGAAGACTTTAAAATATTGTGAACAGCAAAGGTTACCATCTTATTTAGAGAAAAAAGTAAACAGATGTAGCCTGAGAGAGATAAAGGAGGGACACAATCTGCGTGACACAATCTCCACCCACACAGAAAGGCAGATGGAGTCAAAAGAAGAGCTCTGAGGACAAAAATGAGAAAAGGAGGGAAGTGATTACCTTGCATGTGAGAGAATACAGCCCAGGACTATGGCACAGAACAAATCCTGGGAGACCAGACAGAGAACAAGCATCTTCTTCCCTAGCACTGCTGTGAAACACAGCATTATGCAGTCAGAGTATTGAAGAGTTGACACTTGGCTTCCACAGTCAAGATGAGTCTCCAAAATCTTCAAGTAGCAGATGAAATGAAGATATTGATGCCAGGTATGTTCAGAATTTTGCATTTGGCTAATTTTATGCTTTGTTTTGTAGCCATTTCCAAGCTACTGATCAAGAATTTCAGCTGTGATTTGCTGGAGAAATCGGGTTAGTTTTTTAAAATTTTGTTTGGTGGTCCGATATGAAGAGGGTGAACTGTAATCCACAAAAAAATCCCCAACCCAAACCCAAAAAAACCTTTAGCAGACAAACCCCCTCAACACTTACAAACTGGAACAAACTTGGAAACCTCCCCTGCTGTGTGTCTAACTCTCTAGCTGACATGCCAAGTCTTGGGTATTAAAAGAAACACCTCAGTAGCCACTGAAAGTCACTGCTGTGCTAAAAAATAACTTCTAGAAGTGTGAGATTCCCAAAAGTCTAGAAAAGCCTCAAGTGTTTAACACTGATTTTGCCACCTATTTTTTTCTTCTTAGCTGCAGTGGTCACTGTGAGCAAGCTGTTGAAGGCTCCTCCTAAGCCAGATGTCTGGGATACTTAGGGTTCCTCTCCCCACCAAGGAGGAGGGGCTTGTCATTGATGGCTGCTCCAAGTTCTCCAGATAAAGACAACTTGAATTATTATTCAGTTTACCAACTGCAGACAACAGTGCCTGTGCACTTCTAAACAGGCCAGACAACTTGTTAAATACTGTTAGATCTCTCTGTAAGAATCTTTTCCTCTTCCCTCAGGTACCTCTCCTCTGACTCTTCCTGCATCTTCAGGGAGCACAATTTCTTTAGAATAGCTAAAGATAGGATTATCTCAGAATAAACCGCCCTCCTGGTATCACTTCATTTGAATTACTGGATCTTCTGTTTAACATAAGACAACATTGAAGTATTTTGAGATCTTAACTGAATAAAGACAGTTCTGTCAGTGAAAATATTTACAGTAACCTCACTAATTGAGACTGATTCCAGCTTCCTGAATCTCATTATGGTAAACTGGGCACTGCTGTGAAAGGGAAACAAAGAGGAGATGAATTAAAACAAACATGCAGAAACCCAAACAACTGCTTCCAGTAATGTTAATCATTACAAAAAACCTGTCAAAAAATCCCTCAGACTGGCATCTGTCAAAACATCTCAGCAGTTCATCATTGCACAGCCACTGTTTAGATGAAGACAGAGCATGCATCAGTCAGCACTGCAGATCTCACACAGCTCTGAATTTCTACATTAATTATCTGTATCTTAGAGCACTCCAGACATGGCTTGTTTCACAGGATTTCTTTCCTCTTTCTCCCGGATGGCCTGGACCCATCATTGTTCCCATATCCTCAGAGAGGGTCTAGTGTCTGGCAGCTAATTCCACAGAATGAAGTGCTGCTTCCCCTCTGTGTTTTCTGTCCAACAACCCACAAGAGATGGCAAAACACTGGAAATAAAGTCCTGTTAACAGAAAGAGAAAAAACCCACCCAAACTATTAACTCTGCTTTCTTCCATTTCCTGTCTGGACATGGTTTAGAAGTCCTCCAGCTATTGCAAATCCTAGTAATGCAGTACTGAAGAATGAAGAATCTGCTTCCTGGAGAAGAGACAGAGGAGATCAGCATTTCAAATCCACACCCTCCATTAGCAGCAGGTGCCAGAGCTGGAAGAATGAAGCCAAACAGTCCTCCTTTCCTTTTAGAAAATACATGATGACTACATCCCTGCTAAAATACCTTCCTTACTGAGCACAGGTGGAATTTTTGGCCAACAGGACAGATCTTCCACCAGGCTACTATGGCAGAGCAAGACCAACTACTTCTTTACAGATGTGTCTACTCAAGAAAAGTTTCTTCACTCTTGACAGATGAGGAAACCCCTATGTGAAATGAGCAGTCACAGAGCAGAAGTAAACAAGCCTAATGTTTATAAACTGTTCAGTATCCTGTTGTTTCACAAATAGTTATTATTACCCAGGAGATCAGATCTGTCTTAAGAAGAAGAAATGCCTGGTACATATACTGACAAAAATCCCCAACGAGAAAAAAACAGTGAAATTTTGTGGTTTCTTCATTTTAGTTTTCTTTCCTTAAACCAGAACCTGTAAGCATATTTTGCCCCCTTCAAATTCTGGACATCCTTTCTCAGACGTTCCAAGAACAGCAGGAATAAGTCAGCAAAATCTGACTGAGAGTTGGCCTGTTTAATCAGACCCTTGGGACCAGCATCTTCCTCTGCAGATGCCTAAACTCCACAGACACTGTTTAAGAAACAAATCAAATGCAAAACGAGCTGGCCACCACTGGCTCTAAGAAGTTGCTCGTTTTGCCACAGGTTACACTAAGGCTGCCTGGAGCTGCTACACATTTACAAACAGATTCTCAGAACATAAACAAAACTCCCAGGACAGATATATGCTGTGCAACTCATCCCTAACTCACTGCCTGGTGAAGCAGCTGGTGTGGCTTTGAACATCCCTAAGACCATTCCAAAGCTGGTGCTTTCTTGCCAAACTGGAGGCAAGACTCTCCCACCACAACAGCTGCCACCCTATGGACTTGCTCATACTGCAAGGCCAGCCCAGGACAGCACACCATGGAGTCCAGGGATGGCTTCAGGGACAGGGAAGCTCATTGTGTCACAAACAGCTTTCCCTTGCTTTTCATTTTTAGGTGACTTAAAACTATTCCACTTTTCCTAATGCGTTCAAGGGAACTGTTTGTATTTACAATAGCCCAACCATAGGCAAATTTTCACTCTCAGTGTAAACTGTCTGTAGAATAAGAAAAAAAAAAAAAAGGAAAAAATATCCAAGCCCAGAAAGAAACACTTCTGGTGGTTAACAGAGTATCACCATCCATTAAAGGCAGCAGAGACTGACACTTGCTAACAGAGGCAAGGCCAAAGTAAATCAGATGCACAGACCTTTTCATCTAGGAGTAAAATCATTGTGGTTTTGTGTACTGGCATAGTTATATATTCTTCTGGTTTCAGGTGTTCCAAGATCCCACGGAATGTCAGACATATTTTGACCTGTTTCATTCCAAAATAAATTAACTAACTTCTCAGCAATCTCTTTATCATACTGGTATCACCAGTGTACACATGAACCTAGGCAAGCACAGCTGATAAACAGATAAGAAACATGCTAAAATTGGTGTGACACAAATATCAGTTTAGAAAGGGGAAACCATATAAACCTCAAATCTTCTTTTCTCTTTTCCAAGAACTGTACAAGGCATGTTACTTGACATTTACATAATCCTGAAGCTTATATCAGTTATTTAAGCTCAAAAGAAGAGCAAGTTAGCATAGCACATGCAATGATTTTCAGAAGAATCACAATTAAACACTTCTCAAGAAAGCTGGACACAGTTTTTCTGATTTTCAGGCTGGACACTGGAGAAAGCTACAGTTCTGACTTGCACACAGGAAGTTCCTGTGCAAGTAAATCAAAGTGCTGCAGGAGAAAAAGGACACGATCATTCTTAAATCTACGTCAGATTACACAAAAAGGAAACAACTTTTACTGAATTAATAAATCTCCAGAATTTAGCAAGACAGAAGCAGAATAAAAACCCACAGTGAGTAATACAAGTGAAATCTGCTATCCCATTGCATTGCAGTGTGTGGCAATGCCCTTGTCCTGCTTTCCAGCATTACATGTATTTCGGGTTGGGCAAACTTGGGAAACTACAGGAACTTCACCAAGCTATTGTGATCCCTGGCACTACTGCAACAGCATTGCTTTGACAGCATTTAGCAATTCATTTATAGATTTTATTTTGCTGCATACTTAGCTCAGAACTTTATTAAAGGTACCGAGAAAATAGTTGCCAAAGGAGCTTTTGCTGTTCTCTCTGTGGTGGAGTCAGTTCCTACAACATTATCTGAACAATGTTCTCAAGCAACTTTTCAAATTGCTACAAAGAGAATTTATAATCTTTTCAGTTTTTACCTTCATTTGCCTAATGTAGAGTTGGAGGGTTCCCCAGACTGTTTCTAATTTGGTCTAATAATCTTGCATAAATTATCAGGCGGCCTTTTCATCCATATTCTTAGCCAATGTACACTGGCTCAGTGACAGCATTTGCATGCACTGACACTCCTGAAATGATTCAATAATAGAACAAAGTGAGCACTAATAGAGGAGAGAGAAAGACAGAAAAGATAGAAGAGAAAAATAATTTGACTTGAAATCTATCCAAAGATAGGAAATGTGATGAAAGCCACCAGTAGGGAGCTCAGAAGGAACAATTATCCAGTCTTGAACACAATTCAGAAAACTTTGAGGGAAGCTGCACACTTTTCTACAGCAAGAGGAAATCACTGGTGACATACAGAGTCTCAAAGACACCAAGGAACGTGGGGCTCTGGGGAGATGGTGGTCTCAACCAATAAGTATAAACCTTCAGAAACTCAAAGTCAGAGTTTTAATCAAAAGAGATA
Source organism: Trochalopteron elliotii (assembly GCA_024734555.1). NCBI lineage: Eukaryota > Metazoa > Chordata > Aves > Passeriformes > Leiothrichidae > Trochalopteron > Trochalopteron elliotii. Next base: position 683,169 of record JANPWX010000010.1, read on the forward strand.
AAAATATTTTCTTATGGGAATGTGAGGAAAAGAAGGTAAGACTTGTGTATCAAAACCACAGTGATATTACAGCTTAACCTTCAAGCTCACTGATAGTTTTCATTTCTTGCATTCCATGCTTACTGATATTTTCCTTCATTCAAATGGGTTTAGATCCTCAAGCAATCTTTCCTTCAAGATTTTCCTGGAAGTCAAACATTCTTGCTGGTATAGCTTTAAGAGCAGATGGGCCACAGCAACAGAGCCCAAACACACATGCACAATAAAATATGCTCGTTTGGTGGCACGAATTAAGTTTATTGCCTCTATTACAATCTTACATGCTCATGCAAATATGGTTACTTATCCATTTGCAAAGCTGTCCTTCCTTTTTTTTTTTTGTTGTTAACAGTCCACAATTTAGAAATAACTTTAGTATTCTTCAAAACAACAACAAGAAGCAAAAGAGAACCACCCTCAAAACAACCAAACCTGTCCTGTTCCCACTCTAACATATGATGCAGTCTACTCATATTGAAGCAAGAGCACATATGCTCTGCATCTTTTTTGAAGCCAGAAAGGCACGTGCTCAGTAAAGTCCCTGTGTCCATGTTCCAGCTTTCATTTTATAGTCTCACTTAGTTAGGAAGTCACGAAAAAGACTCTGAAGACACACTGTTCAGTCATAGAGCCCTCACATCACATGGATTCACATACTTCATTTTAAACTCTTGAGAGAGGTCAAACAAGAAAGATTTTAGCACCAAAAATGGCTCTGCTACAGAATCTACTGTCATGATCAGCATGTGGGATTTGTATGTATTACTATGTACATTTGTTTAAAGGTTAAAAAGTCAACATGGGATAGAAAGAGCAACCTACATGAACTGAAGGTGAAACCATACTTCTGCCTCCTGAGCATCAGCGCCCCACATCCCTATCCTGGTGCCCCTATCTCAGGCTGGCTGACTGAGTTTTTGCAGTGCCATCACCTTAGCTCTTCAATTCTCAAGCTGCACTCCTAGCATTTGTATAATGATATGGTAATTTCATAAATTGAATCAGTGAACTGGTTTAAATTAAAAATAGTCTTTCACAAAACGAGTGGATGGATGGAGGAGGGAAAGCTCATGTTCAGCTATAAGGATTATTTTACTTCTCCAGTTCATTGCACCGTGCACAGGCAGCTGTGCTCACTCAGGTAATGGAGCAGCACGGACTCCTTATGCAGACACAGAAACAGAGCCTTTTCTTTTTCTTTTACATCTACTCTTACATTATGCCATGTCTACTTCAGCCTGACTGCAGCAGCATCCACATCACCAGAAATGAGGCAATGAGCTGCTGCCATTGAATTTTGTTTTGAAGTACGAGTTCCAGCTGGTCAATCAGTGCATGGATTTCAGAGCTAGCAGTGAAGTTATGTGTCAGGTTTCATCTGCTCCTCTCTGGAATTATGTTCCCAAGCACTGTTCTCTACAATAAAAAATTAATGCAGGGAATCTGCCACAGAGAAATTAAGTTATATGACCACACTTTAAACAAAGCTTTGGTTATCACCACTTCAGTACCAGAGGTTTGCAACACTCTGGACATGAGTTAACAAATGCTGCTTCTTAATCCCAGCTTCCTCCTACAGACAAGGCAGGTGCAAGGGAACTGAAGCAGTCAGGGTGTTGTGAAGAACAATCCAATTGGCCCAGTTATAAATAGCAACAAGAGCTCAGACAACAATCCTAGTCTGAACATTAAAAGTAAACGTCTCCTAACAGACTGTGCTGTATATTCACTAGAGCCAGCAGCAGCAAAAATATTTTGTGAGATAACGTACCTATCACCTTCAGGCTGAAGTATGAGAGATTTAAATATCTCAAATGAGTCCATGACCATAAAACAAACATAGAAATTATACCTGTTGTACACTCTGACCCAATTTTGTCACACAAAATCTACACTAATACTTTTTTTTTTAAATCATCCTCTTAGTTACTGCCTTCAAATTATATATAATACCTAATACACTAACTGCAGAGGTGAAAAAGCTGAGAAAGTTTACCCAGAACTAACATATAAAGGAGAAAAAAGGCACCACTTCATAAAATTCACAAAGAAAGAAAGGTAGGGAAGTGAAAAATATTCCCTTTGCCAGCAGTGACAGTGGAACAGCAGCTGACTGCATGGGAAGATGTGTTACTGGAAAAGCCCCAGAGCTCTGCGTGGGGAGGTGCTACCCAGACACCAGCAGTCATTTCAGAGGGTGTGTGTTTTGGCTTGCATGTTTGTTTAGCCTGGGATTTACAAAACACAGAATAAGGAGGTGAGAGGAGGTAAGGGTGAGCAGCAGCAGGCTTCAGTCCCCTGGCATGGCACAGGCCAGGCATTTAACAGCCTGGAGCTTGGAGAAGTGGAAAACCCTGACAGCTTAACTGACCAACAGCTTCTCTTTTATCCTTCCTTTTCCCTCCTGTGAGTCTTGAACCCTTTTAGCCAGAGTTACCCAAGAAAATGAAGGAAACTGATGATGTTCAGTACTGCCTAGAAGAAAATACACCTGCATCAACTTGTCCCTTCAAATTCAAACCTCAATAATGCAACAATGATATTTTCTTAGTCTTTAATGTGGGGACAGGTGGGAGGTGTGATGAAGATTCTAGGTCAGCAGTTTGGCTTCCCCAGACACCCTTTTGTGCACTGGCACCTATGAAGTTTCTTCCAGAGCTGTGATTACAGCAGTTACTGGGACTCCAAATGTAACTGTGAACTCTAAAACAACCTCTGTCACCATCACACTATTCCTGGATGAATGAATGCACAGGAACAGAACAAGAGATTTAAGGAAGGGACAGGGATTTGAGTACTCCCCAGTCCCAGAACAGCAGCAATCTTGTTTAGAAGGAAAGCAGAAAGACTTTCTCACAGCAGTGTCTGGGACACAGGGACCCTGCCTTCAGTGGAAGTCTTGAGATGTGTCCACTCTTTGCTGAACATAAGCTGCTTTCACAGCTCACATTAACAAAATGAACCACCTCCTTGTGCTTCAAAATGAGATGGACATTATATTTATATTTAGAAGACAAACAAACCCCTACTATCAATAACTAATTCAGCATACATATATATATGTACAATTTTATATATCCTAAAAAATTAAGAGATCCTGTCCACTGCACCTGAAAAGATCCCAAGCTATGCAGCAGATCCATCACACTACAGTCAGGCAACAGTTTTGATTCCCTGTAGCAATCCTCAGTGGCACATTAATTATCCAGCCTATTTCTTCATGAGCTCTCAGGAACCACATGAAGCTGCCATCCTCCACCTCCCCCTGCTCTCCTTAAATAGTTAATCACAGAGGAAGCAGCCATCACCTGCACTGACAGCCCCTAAGCACTGAGCTCATGCCCTGTCACTTCAGTACCAGCCCATGCTGGGCATGGCAGTAATTCATGAGGCATGGAGCCAGTCAGACATGTATAAAGTTCATGTATAAAATTCTCTTTCTAGAATATTTTTTTTCTGAACATCTCAACAACAAAGCAGAAATGTGTGAGATGGACAGATGCTATTGCGTGCTTGTTATAAGAAGCACAGCTTCCTGAAAGGAGATATGGAAATGAATGTGGAAATATTTAGGATCAGGGGACCATATTTTAAAATTATCCTGACTAAAGCCCTGGCTGAAGCTCCAGTTCCACCCAGAGTCCCTATTCCCCTATTTGCATATAAGAATGCTTTGTTTGGTTTTTTTCCCTAAAGCATAAAAAATGCAAAACCATATCTATAAGACACCAATGGCAAAGAAATTTTTATCAAGGTCTGATGTGAAGGAGACAGGAGTCTACACTCTAAAGAAAGACCTTCTGGTGCTGCCTCATCTATACTCCCCCAGTCTGTGGAAGTGGATAAAGGCACAGGAGTCTATGACCTACAAAATCAAGGGGGAACTAAGCATCAGAAAAAACCCACAGAAGAATGACTTCAGAGAAAGCCACTGAAATGTCTGTGGTTGGCATAAATCCGTGTCATGCACTCTCTGCTGATATGAAAGCTTTAAAATTTTTGAACTTTATGTACAAAGAAGCAATTCAGCATGAAAATATAAATCCAGAAGAGTTTACAGGAGAGCTGTTTATCGTCTGAGTGAAGTGCAGGCTACAGTACTGAAAAATAAGAGGGGGAAAAAATATGACTGTAAGGAAAATACCAATTGCTAATCAATAGAAAGTTCCCACCAGAATAATCAAACAAACCAAACTAATTTTATTTCTGAATTGGCTTAAAAAGGTTTGTGATTCATATAAGGCTATTTCTTAGCACCAATTGACTAGAAAATGCTTACAATCATATCCTTGGTGCAAAAATAGTCTTATGTATCTGAATCACAAATGATAAATTCTTTTGGTCACAACACCAACAGATTTGTTGTATATCGAACTTCCTCCTTCTCCTTTATTCTGAAGTACTTGCAGATACTCTTTAAATAATTCTTTGCCATGTTCCCCTACTAAACACAGATACACAAGACTGCAGGCTGCAGACATTCCCTCTCTATTTACTGCCTCCTCTAATTTTTAGTATTAGCTGCCAAGTTACAAGAGCTTGTGGTTGGAAAATTGCAGTTGAGTATTGAGTAGCTGAACTGTCCCAGGCTGGCATGTCAGCCACAAACTGTGGGCAGAGGTCTCTTTTCTCATTTGATAAAGAATAGGGCATAGAAAGAGCTGTACACAGGCAGCATCGTTTCCACAGCAAGGCCAGACACGCAGGAGACTGCAGTGTTACCACTGCAAATACAAGTTAGTGCCTTCTACAAAAAGGTCAAAGCATTAACTCCAGACTTGTAGGTGACCTCAGACCAACTAAAATAGTGTAATTCACTGAACATAGTAGTCTAATTCACTGACCTACTGATGCCATTTTACCAAACACACTTGCCATTTTCTTTGTATCATTTTGAAACCAGTAACTTCACTTCAGGCTCTTTGAGTCATTATCTGCTATTGGGAGATTTGCAAGAGGCAGAATTTTACTGTCCTGGAAAGTAAAAAATTAGATAACTCCTTCATTTACAGTGAGCAGCAGACACAATCCAGCTGTCCAGACCTTACACTGAGATGCAGTACTGAGATCATGCACCCATTTCTTTTGGTGTGAAGCCACTGTCGTGACTCAGATTACAGCATGTTTTTCTGAAGCTATGTCACCCTGCCTTTAAGGCACAATCATTAAAAAACCCAGAAAAGAAAGGCATGAGCACAAGGGATTAGACCAGACATCCATTTTGCCCAATAGCTGACATCTGCGCCCATCGGACAACACTCCAGTAAAAAGCCTAACAAAGAGGGACTACATCAAGCTACATGCTGTCCTTAACATCCATTTAGGATGCAACTTAGAGAGTTCCATACCTGAATACTCAAGAGTATATTTTATATTTTAAAATCTTTTGCCCACTATGGAGCCCATTCTCAGAAAAATGTAACTGGAAATAGCATGTACCTTTATTTACTTTAAGCCTGGAGCACAATATTTGCTTTTAATACCACCAAATCTTGTCAAACTATGTTATACAGGTTTGTGAACACCCTCTGCTTCCTCTACTTCACAGAGTATAACTAAGGCACAACTAAGTCCACCACACACCACAAACTCAGATCAGTCTTCTCCACAAATACTATCTTATATCTATCAGAACTGAATTTGGCCTGCCATTTTCTTACCCCACCAATTACCACTGTGAGATCCCTCTGACATTCCTCACAGTCAGCTTTTGGTCTTACCACCTGGAAAAATGTGTTAGTGCTTTATTATTCATCCTCCATTCCAGGTAGTTTATGAGCACTTGGAACAGCAGTGATACCAGCACACTTTCTTCCAGAAAACTCCAGGAGTAACATCCCTGGACTGTCCAATCTTCTTATTTTTTCCACACAGTTTCCACTATTTACCTAGCCACTATCTAATCACTACAGGACTAAACTAGTTTAACTTTCCAAAAATCTCTGAAGCAGCAAATGTTTGGTTGCTTTGGGTTTTTCAGGCAGGGCTTTCTTTGCTTCAGGGTTTTGTATGTGTATGTGTGTGTATTATATTTTTTTTAAGATATCCAGATGTGTTGTATTAGTTAAATCACCTTTATGAAATGCTGATCCAGTCATTGAAACAACACAAGCAGATTTACAGGGCAGAAGTTCCTGCTGCAGAAGACAACTTGTCTCCTCTCTATCTAGTGAACACACACTAATTCTATTCTTTATTTTTAGGTTCTTAGAGGAGCCTGATACAGAAACCAGGCTTGCTCTGCTTCCACTTTCCCAAACAACCCCCCAAACCCTTCTTGAAAAGCCCAGCACGTTTACTGCTTTTCATTCTGCCATTCTAAGGCCAATTTAAGCACAACCGTGGGTAACTCGGCAACTTCAACACCGAGTTCCTCACAAAGTGAGAACTTTTCCTAGCAATTCTTTGTGCTAGGAATTCACTCCAAAACGTCAAGCTTCTGTCACTTTCCCCCAGCCTGTCCCCTGGAAATGAAGGGTCCACATGGGAACTGTTCTGCAGTGAATAGCAATGCAAATAACTTCCCTGCTACAGCTTTACCTTCCCTTAGCTCACATGTAATATTACAAACTTCTATCAGCTCATTGGGATCTCTGACAGGCTTTCTGTCTCTGACAGTTCGACAAAAAGCTTTATTATTTTTTTAATGTCTTTACAAAGTTGTTCCTCAACATTTTTTTTGCTCTACCTCATTATGGTTTATATTTAACTCGCCAAAGTTAATGCTCTTTCCTATTCTCCTCATTTGGATACAATTTCTGCTTCAGAAAGATGACTTATTTCTAGGAGTCTTGTTTACTTTACTGTTTAAGCAAGTCGTTGTTCATTTTTGTGGCTTTTCTTCCATGTCTTATTTCCCCTCCCTTCTCACACTTAAACATTGAAACTGAACACAGTATTCTAGAAATCTTGGATTCTGAAGTTTTGTATTTTAACTCAGTATTTCACACAAAATTCTCAACTTTTTTGTGTACATATGAAATAGCACTTAAGAAATGGTATTTTATTAAGATTACACGAAGATTTCTCTGTTTCCAAGACAGAGTTTTTCTGCCTTGAAGGTAAAATCTGCATTTGTTACTCCCAGATGTTTTATTTCTTGTTGGATATATTAACATATATTTTGTTGGACTATGGCCATTTAAATCCGGCAGTACTAGATTATTCCGGCAGAATCTAGATTATTCTCTAGAAATATGTGAGCCTTTAATTAGTACTATACAACCTAGGATCTTTTCCAGATGGGATTATTGATGAAGGGATCAAGCATTGCTAAAATAAGAACTGATCAACTGAGGACTTCATTTAAACAAACAAACAAACATACATACATTTAATTTTTCCTTACCATCAACCACAATTTGGTATTTCTCAGGCCATTGCCCTTTAATCCATCCAGCATTTGCTCATGCTTGGTAAAGTCTGAATTCTCATTTTTACCAGTAAAAAAGCACTTACCAAGAAGAGCTACATCCTCTGAGAAATATTTATTCTATTTCAACTATTTCCACCATATTTTGCCTATTTACATTTAAAATTGCACTAGAAAGTCAGGAACCTTAAAATGGGAAAACATTTATTCATTTTGTTCATGCTTGAAAACAGCCAAACCAACTTTATCTAAATATTAAAAACACCCAACAAAACCACACATTTTACAGCAAAGACCAAGCCTAAAAAATGTCAGTTGTAGAGATGATGGTTTCCTAATGACACGATCAACTGAAAACAAAAGCTAGAATAAAACAAATCATGCAGCTTGAATCTTTAAATGAACAGGCATGATAATTTGGCTTTAAGAGTTCTAAATATACTGAATACCTGGCTTGGTAATATTAACTTTCCAAAGTTCTCCAAGTACAAGAACATTTCAGAAGAGAAGGAATTTTAAGTGCAGCATGATTTTTTTTCAGAACTACTGGTCAGCCATCCTTACAGCAGTACTTGGTAAAATAATTAAATGTCCAATACCAGATTCAATTGGTAAAGAAATCAAAGACATCACAGGAAGAAATGACATTAGTTTTAGGGTCCAAATTAGATAAGCACCTGAACATAAATACCTGGTGAGATGCTGTCTTTAAAACTGTGAATATGATTTTTCAATGTATGAACAAGACAACAACTGCTTGCTTGGACTAGAGACACGTTTGTACCTCTGCATGGAATTAGTTCAATGCAGCCAACTACTGGGAGAAGGTGACTGAACAGAGATCTGTAAGCAGCTGCTGAGGGAGAGAATAAATATCACTTCAGATTGTAGGCTAAAAACCTCCTTCTCAAAGCCAAAGTCTTTTTAAAATTAAAATAAGATTAATAGTTTTGTAATAATGAGTTCATCCTACTCTCTACTATTTACATTTAATATGTATACAAACACAGATTTAAAAGCACTTACTTTCTGTTCTAGTATTTATATTCTAACCAGAGTTCCAAAATTCTCACAGAAGATAATACTGCTAATTGTTTGGTTTACACTGGTGATGGAGAACTGTAGTGTTTTGTTTTGGTTTTAAGGCTTGTCTGTAGTATCTGCTGGTTACACGGCAATGTCAGATGTATTTTTTTATGTTAAAAAAGCTTTCAGACAGCACGCTGGTCAACAAAAACAAAGACAGATGATACCACCAGTTCCAGGCTTGGCTTGAAGGCCATGATCACTCAGCCTCATCTTTGGATGCACAGGTCATGGAAATTCCCTCCCCAAAAGAAATAAAATATCTCTTTTGGAAAAGTGCCAGTTATGTAAAAAAGTCCTCGACCTCTTTCACAAAGAGAACATTGCACTAGAGCATCTATTCCAAGTATGAGAAGCTTGTACAATGGTCAAACAACCATTTGGTCCATTTTCCATTCAATGCACCAAACTGAAATCCTTGAGCCTCAACAGATTCTTGTTCCTGCCAATCTATCTTGTGAACTGTCTCCCAGCAATTCTACAGGCACCTGAGGGAGGCTTTACTGTTTTCTCCCAAGAACAAAATACCCAAAACCAACTACAACAAAACATTACTCTTTACTATCTACTCCAGATAACTTAATCATAATCAAAGCTTCCTAAGCATTGCATCATCTAGTACAAGCAGTGAGCTTGACCACACATTTGTATCACGCACTTACAACAAAATTTCTTTTATTACTCAACACCTGGAAACCTCTACTCTTTGAGCAAAAGTCCTGGTCAGACTGAAGTCAACTAAGCCATTGCCACTGACCACTCAAATAGTCCAGAATTTCAACACCAGCCTCTCTGTGAACCAATCAAGTGACAGAGCAATGACACTTTTCAAGACAAACTCTGCCCATCACCCACTTTGAAGGATGAGAGGCCATAAGGGGAAGTGGGAAAAAACCCTCCCACAGTGATTACTTACTTTGGGAAGATGACAGTCATGAGCGCTGATGCATAGCCAGGCTTGCACACTCCCTCAGAGAAATTGGCATACTTTGATGCCAGTTCTGGAGGCCTGTGGAAAAACAAGTACAGAATCAGGACTCTCCTGGCTATGAAGTGGTTTTTGCAATCATCCAAGTAATTCTTCTCCTTATAGCTTTGCAGAAAATAGCCGCTGAGAGTAATTGCAAATACAGACCATTATTTATTTGTTGCACTATGGCATCACAGAAGAACAACAAACAAAGGAGAGAGGTAAAGATATCTGAAATACCACTAAATCACTAGTTTTGCTGAAGATTTTCATAGCTAGCAAGGTAAAGCTCATGGACGAAAAATATCAATATATCATTTTAGACTTCAACCTTTCAAAAGGAAAAAAGATATAAACAGCACTTTGCTTTGGCTAGTTTTCTAGGTTATGGTCAAAGTCAAAATTATAGAAAAGTGTTATTTAGAAGATTACTTAAAAATAGTTTCAGGAATTTGAAACAAAGCTTCAAGCAGTACTGGCAGGGTATCATCAAGGAATGAGTGCTTTCAGTATTTGGAGGAGATGACATTGCTGCTGCTCTGTTGAGGTATGTCTTAATTCAGCTTGGCTGGTGATTCCTGGGCCAAATTTAGAACATGTGGGGTTTTTTTCACTCAGTTTCTGTACAGAAACAAGAGTAGCAACTCAATTAAAGATATTTCAGTCCATCACATTCATTTACCATAGGTCTACTGAGTAACCTGAAAAAAAAATTAATTTTGTGTCCCTGTTCACCACCTGCAACATTTTTACATTCATCCATTTCATTAAAGCATTACAAGGGTTAATTCATTTGTGCTTGCAAAGTAACATTAGATATCTTAGTGTCAGCCACAATATGAGAATTGTTAATATTCCTTCAAAGAACAACAACAAAAAAGCATTTACAGTTCCACACTTGACATTCAGTGGAAGCTGCAAAAACTCCATCAATAATGCTGTTCTTGCTACATCATTATCAGCAGCAGGCAAGTAATGAAAGGTTTCTTCCTTCAGTTCAGCACTAGGACTCAAATGAAGATGACAGTGCAGCTCCACAAAGTAGCACCACAAATCAGTTCTGAAGAGCCCGTTATTATCCCAATCATGTTTTTTTCCCAGGCATCACCAATATCACTGAACCAGCAAACTACTACAAACTGCAATGAATGTGGATTCAGAGTTTCAGAATTACATATAGGAATGACAGTAACTCCATGCTGAACTGATAGTAACTATTCTTCTTATACTGCTCCTGCCTCACCTCTCAAGAGGCCAGCAGCCAGTTCCAACTGGATGAACAATAGATGGACAAAAAGTTTTACAACTAGCTACACACAGTACAAAACCTCCTATAGCTCCTGAACTGTATACAGAACCCCTGTAATTCTGAATACATAGATATATCCAGAACCTCTATAGCTCTAAAACAATAAAATCTATTTCTGCTGAACAAAAATCTAAACCTTCAACAGCTGGAAGAGAAAAGAAACTAGAGGAGATAAACAGTCACTATAAGTATGTAATTTCTTAGCATCTTTTAAGCTAAAAAGCACCTTAAAAAGCTTAAGGACATGGAGCCTATTTAATTCTGCCACAGATATTCTGCACAGTTATGGTCCAAATATGCAATATTTTGCTATCAAAATTCCTCATCTGTAGGATGGCAGAACAATACATTTGGCCTTTTACACTGTCAATTATTTACAATAAAGTTTAGATTTCTCTAAATATATGATATAGACATGGAGAGAAAGAGACAGGTGTAACACTAACTAGCACAACCCAAATCCATGAATTTGGTTTCCATAGGTGATGATGTGATATCATAATACATTTCTTTAAATGAGAGAGATAAGAAAACATCTGAGAAATGAGCATCTAAAGTCATTTGTGTTCTTACACCAGTCAGGATCTCTTTATAAATAGGCACATGAAGGACTGACAAAACAAAAGGTTTTAATGGTGCTAAAGTATATCCCCTCCTGATGCAGTCAAAAAGGACAGCAGAATGTATGGATCATAGCTTGTTGAAGCATTTCAGATATGAAGACATGTGGGAAATTTCAACTTTTTTCAAGCAAACCTAAGCGTTGCTAGAATTTTATTCTTGAGGCAACACTCAGAAACCCCTAATAGCAAAACCTTCAAAAACAAGTAGAAAGCAATTGGAATTTATCTGCAGCCACCATGGTAGTGAGTCATTGCTGGCAAACTTGTATAACTATTTCAACAGCAGGCCTGTCTCAAATGACCTCAGTGGTCACACAAAATATCTTGTGCCACAAACACAGGCATTTTTCTCTTTTCTGCTTTAATGGTGCTTTCATTATCAAATTAAAACGTCACTCAGATGCCCATCATGGCGTTTCTGCACAAGAATAGCAGGCTGAGACCCTCCTGCATGTGAGCCCCCCAAATGCCAATCACTGCATGCTGATGGAGGGGAGCTGTCAGTACAAACCCACAAAGACACTCAGAGCTGCTAAAGCCCCCAGGCCGAGCTGTTAACATTTCTTGGATGTGATGAAGTTCATGATCCAAAGTGCCAGAGGCAGAACAGTTCTCTAAGCCAACTGTAGCTGCCATCTCGTATCATTCAACATTTGCTCATCCCCTTTCTTGGTGCTGCATTTTGAGTCAGCAAGCTACAGAAAACTACAAAGGGGCACTCTACATTTCAAATTCATCTAGGGACATGTTTTATTTGTTCAATCTCTTTGAAACAGGCATTGCATACTGTCACTGCCAACATGCTCATAATGATAAGCCCCTAGTAGGTGTAACCCAGAGCAAATTTAGAGGAAGGCACTTTACCATTCTGCTACAGGATGAAGCTATCCAAGTTATCATTTTAGATATATACATTTGCTTTGTGGGTGTATTTTTCTGCAAGATCCACAAAACCACAGAGATCGGTCTCCCATCAATCAGGATGCAAAACATCCTGCATGAAGCATCCCATGGAGAACCAAACATCTTTCAAACAAACCCAACTTTGAAAAACCACGCTGTGTTTGTAGCCACGTGATTCTGTAATAAAAGAACTGTACTGAAGTCTACAAACTAGCATCTCCTTTGTATTTGATGACAATGTACCCACTACACTGCAGCATATATTACTGCTTCTTTGATGATGTTTTTATTTCCAAATGGGAAGACCAAATGCTACCACTTTCTTAGTAAATAGCTTCATCTCACTAGCCCCATTACAGTGCCTGGACTCCAAGGCCATCCTGATAAACCAGCCAGCCAGGAGCATCATGACACTTATGACAGAAGGGTGCAAATCTCCTCTACACCTTCCAGGTCAAGGTACATTATTCCAGCTTCCAATTCTCATGCTCATGCTGGGCTGAGGTAGTTAAAGAATTAGTGGAGAAAGAATGTAATTAGATGACATGGTGGAGCCTTTAAATTTTGCTCAGATTTTGTGCAGGAAAAAGCTGGTAAAGTAAAAGATTTCTCCAGAATAAATGAGAAAAACAAGTCACAGTCAGTAACTGTAAACATCTGCTGTTTTTAAACAAGTGCCTGCATGAGGGTGAAGTTAAAGGGAAGTAATTGGCTTATTCCACTGAAGAGAAAATGCACTCTTGCTTCTTTTTCTGACTTTTCTCTTATGAGACCAGCACACATCCTGAATTCTTAAGATTTTCTGTGCTTCTCTACACTGTTATGTGGACATCAATCTCAACAAAATTTCACAATTTGGATAAGTTAAAAATCCAGCTGCTTTCAGAGGATTTAGAAAAAGTAACAAGATTTTTCCTTCTGCTTGCATTTGGCAGATGTGTGTCTTCTTTTAATCTCAAATATGAAAACGTCACCATGATTAATTCCTGCGTCGTGTCCTGATCAGGGACAGCATATCGTCCTCATAGACTAGAATCTAAATCCTTTTTAAAAAAGAAATTAGTAATACAATTCAGGGTTTAGATTACTAAAAAATAGCCACAACAAAGCTCATGTAATTGAATATTACAAAATCTACTTAAAGAGACAGATTTTGCTGCTTTGCCTTTCATGTCGAATTTAAATTGCAGATTGTAAAAATCAAAAAACTTCATCTACATGATATCATCTTATTTGAGGACTAATGTCTCTTGCTGTTACTCTTGCACACAAAATACATGAACTGACACATTTCTGAAACAAGGAAAAGGACTCCTTGGCAATGTGCTCTCTAGACTGATCCTTCTCCTTAGTTTCTTTCTCTTGGTTCAAAATAACCTGAGTCTTATGCCTACACAGCAGCTCTACAAAGTGCATGTCATGGTACATGAAGAATGAAGAATGGTTAGAGCATGCATTTGCATGTATTTCAATTAATATCAAAGGGTCACAGAAAATTGAATGGTATTTGTTTTATACATCACTTACAGCATAATAAATAGGCAGTGTCCAGTCCTTCATATTCTTTTTCATAATATCATATATGCTTGTCAAGCAACAAAATCCATTTGATGGGGAAAACCCCAGAAACAACTATGAACCAGCCCTCCCTTCCTGCCCAACTGGCAAAGAATTCTATTAAATAGAGAGGTGAGAAAGTAAGTGCTCTGTCAACTCTCCCAGCCAGGCTCACAGCAAATACAACCAGTTTACTTAAAGGCAGGGGAGGACACCTTCAGCAGGTTTGGTGATGCAGCTCCTCAGTCACTGCTACTCAGCCTGAGGAAGAGAAAGTCATTTACATTCACCTACAGGGTAGTCAGTGCCATACACCAGGGCACTGAAAAATGCATCTCCACATCTGCCTTCATAAGCAGAGTTGTGACCATCATGTCACTCAGGTGGAATCTCCTTGAGTGGAAGACACCACCACGAAACCCTCCCCTGGGTACATGGCTGGAGCTCCATGCTCAGCAGGAGCACAGTGTGGCTTGGGAAACACTGAACCAGAATTTTAAGAAGCTCCCATTACAGTTCTTACAAGTTTGCAAATTTGGGTTCAAAGCATTACACAGCCTGGTCATTTGATAGTTGCTATTTTCCAGCTGAGGAAAAAGGAAACAAACAAAAGAAAGGAATGAGTAGATAGAAAGAAGAGGAAAAGCAAAATGCTTACATTGAAAGAGATGGGAATGGCATCTGTGGCCCTATAGCCAGCAAAATAAATGTAAATATTTTCAAATGTTACTCCAGTATGTAAGCAAACTCCCCAAGGAGATTCTATGGCCAAACACAAGGAAATATTATCTAAATTCCTGTTTCTAAAATGACATGCTGAATGGTAAATTCTGCTTCTCTACCAAAACCTATGGCTTCTTATAAAATTCACTTACAATGATAATCAACACATAGTTTTATTTATTTACTTGGACTACTCAAGAACAGCAGCTGAAGAAGACTAGGTTACATTAAATTAGCCCAGGAAAACAAAGTTTTGAAGACATTCCAGCAAAACCCACAACCTACCTTTACAGCCCTGAAGGAAGAGATGACATGAAGCCAGTTCAGCCCTTGGGAAGTGCAGGGCAGGCAGAGGGGCAGGGACAGCTCAGAGCAGTAACACTGCAATGCCACTCACCCTCTGACATGCCATCTTTGCAATAACACACTGAAAAGGCCTCCACCCACAAAAAAGTCATGAGGATCTTACTTCCTTACTACATTCCATTCCTAATCTTTGCAATAGTAGAAATTAGATCACTAGGCAGAAGTAATTTCAGGTTAGTCTCAGCAGTGCTAAACACATAAACATCTTAAGAAATGCAGCTATAAGTGATTTCTCTATCAGAAAGGAACATCTCATTGTACCATCCCTTATAGTTCCAAGGCCCAAGAACTCTGCCTGGAGCTTCTCAAGTAATAACCTTTTATCAACACCTAAAAAAGTGTTGGAATTCTTGTGGAAAAAAGAGTAAGAAGTTTTCGAGGTAGACAGTTTTTAATTGTTTGAGTAAGTAAATAAAGAAACAAAATCCCGAGTTTAACAAAAAACAGATTTAATGGATGAAGATAAAAAATCCAACCAAAGTCCATGGCACATTTTTTATATGACCTCATGCTGCATACTCCTCCAAGATTGAGTAATATCCCTGATCTCCCGATCTCCTTTGGTTTCTGTAAACTTTCCCTTTTTAAAAAAAAAAACTGTTTTGGTTACATCTTACCTTCAAGACTAGTAGCCCAGAGAAAAAGCAGAATTGTGTTCAAATAGACACAGACGAGGAGCAAAGAAAACAGTTCATTTCCTGTTTGTTTGTGTTTTTAAAGAAACATGGAAAGGAAAAAAACAACTGGCTAGAATACCAATTGTTAGACTAAACAAAAAGCATGAAATCCAGAAATTTTATTTTCACAGAAGGCAGCTGTTTACCAAGGGAAGAAAAAAAAATGAAGATGACTGCTCCCTGAGCTTTTGATCATTTTACTAATCTTTAGACAAAAAGCATATAACTTAATGATGAAGTAACTTGCTGACAATCAACACAATTCCTTGATGTATATTACTGGACTTTTATCTACTCTAGCTTCTGAAAGCCCAAAATTACTGGGGTTTCATCCTCAGTGGTAAGTATCAGCATGCTGGTTTTACAGATAGGAGACAAGGATAACCTAATGGAGGATAACCACACTGTTTGGAGGTGGGATGTAGTCAGTAAAAACTCTCTCAGCAGTCAATTGGGATGCCTAGCTGAACTTCTTTCTCAAGAACCTTCTAAAGAATGTCTAAATGAACTCTGTTTCCCCAAAGCCAGAAATTATAGTGCTCTTTGATATTAGGCCATGTCATTCTCAAAACCCACAGAAATTAAATGCTGTGGTTAACTATTTAAATGCCTCTCAAAAACCACTATTAGTGCAATGGCCATAAAAAGTGAAGCAATTAAAAGCCTAGTGGGAAATAAAATGCTCACCTATCACATCCATTTTTGCCAAACGAAGGAATGAAGGAAGATAAATTGCAGCACCATAATTTTGTTGCTGTAACCTGTAATTCTTCCTCACCAACCCTCATCTGTTACATCTACAAATAGGCAATGCTTTCTTTGGACAGGGAACAGGATTTTTCTACTTGTAGTATAATGAACTCAGCAGTGTAGGTCCAGGAGAGACAAACACGTGCCAAAGAGATGAGAATAAATAATTCAATCCAATTAGAATCCAGGAATCCTCTGCTCAGACTAACAGGAATCAGTACATCTGAAAACAAAGGTACTTCCCCAAAGCCTATAGCTGCAGGGGGGAAAAAAAGATCAACTAAGAATTCCTGAGCAGCATAGCCAAAATTACAGTTTTATGTCTGTGGATAATACACTTTAGTAGATTTGAGTGTCAAAATCCAGTGCTTAGTAGTTTTAAATGCCAAATGAGAACCTCAGTCACACTAAGGTTCTAATCACCAAATTTTCCTTCAGAAGAATGTAGTTCATTTCACTGCAGAATGCACCAGGTTATGGACTCAGCATTCTGCTAGGTGTAGAGCACAGCAGAATAATATGGAAAATGTCAACCGTGATTTATTAGTCACTATTTCTCATACCATTGGAACATTGAGCAAAATTACCCTGAAGATAGAAAAAGAGATGAAAGGAAGCACTTGTATAACATGTAGTTAACAAGCAGATTTCTTCACATCAGTGTGTTATAGACACCAGATGTATAAATGGGATCAAAAGCTGCCAAGAGGTTTAACAGCATCCCTAACTTGGGAACCCTAAAGCTTCCTCCCCTCAGAAGCTGGAGAGTGGACACTGGAGCAAGGACAGTGTCACAATTATGCATTTTTCTCCTTCCCTAAACTAGAGGAGCATTTTGAGACAAGATATTGGAGCAGGTGAATCTTTGGTCTGGCCATTTTTATTTTCCCACAAAAGAAGTTCAACCCTTTCTGTTGCAGTAGCAGGTCTATTGCACAGACAACTGGAAGACACCAAACCTTATGGGAATAAACTCCACTTGGAAAGATCTATCTCAACTACTGAGAGAGATGGAAATCTAACACAAACACTTCACGACACCCTCCCTTTTCAGTTTCTTCAGTAATTTTCCAGGGCTAAGGGTGATAAAAGCTGCCCTTTAAACTCTTCTTCAGAAGGTCTGGACAGCCTGGGAAAAAATAACAACTTAACTTCTCTGAACGAAAGAAAAAGCCAACTTGATATGGCAAGGGTGCTTCCCCCCGCCTCCAGACTGGACTGAAATTTAGAGGAAAAAACCACTGGTCAGTGAATAAAGTGCTCTAGACGGTATGCAGAGGTGACCTCACAATTGGGGAATGTGGTTTAACAGTAGTTTTACAAAATGCTGTATATAGTCATGAGGTTTTGAATTTTCCTCACTCCTCTTTCTGAAGCAGTAGTCCAAAAAAGGCTGTCTCCACTGACCTATATTAGAGACAGATGTCAAGAATACAAGCAGGCATCAATTAATCTACTAAGTATCACACTGAAGCCCTAAGAAGAAGAATGCTACGGGAGGAAAAATGTTTCCTCCAGAAACTTAGCTGTAAATGCAGAACACAACCCTGACCTGGAAGAACCCTTCCAGTTAATGTTACTACAAGTGCCCTCACAAAACTAACAAAAATCCAAATTGCTTTAGGGAAAATAGAGAATAGCTGGAACTCTTAACAGTAAGAACAGCTGCAGAATCACTGAGATCAAAAAAGCCCTCCTGTTAACTCCATACATTGTTCTAGTGAATGCTCTTCTGCTAAGATAAATGCCTTTTTTTTTTTTCTTCCTTTGCTTCAAAGAGCAGCTGTTAGTCTGAAAAGGCTGCCCAACCAACTGCCCAAACTGCCACAGGTAAGCACCATGAGTCAGAGAACTCAATAACGTTTGTCTCAAAGAACTGTGAATAGTTCAATTAATCAGACTGTCCTTCATCTTGTATCACCATAACTTCACTAAACACCAGCCCTACATCAGGTGGTTATTCACAGCTCTGAGACAGAGAAAGAGAGAAATATTTTTTCCAAATCGTTTGAACAGGCTAAAGGAAAGCTCCAAGGCTGAGCCATAAAATAGGTGTCCCTTTTTAACAAGACAACTCCTATCCTCTCCTCCTTGTTAATTCATCAAAATATCAACACTTCACAAAATCACCTGAGCCAAATTCCATGATGTTAAAATACAGCTTTGACTCCTGTACAGATCAGAGTCACTGACTCAAACAATCCAGTGACACAACTACCTTTGGGAATTTCTGCCTTCAACGATATAAAAAAAAGGTCACTAAAAGAGGATGAAACAGGACAGGAGGAAGGCACATGACATTTTAAAGCTGTACAGGACACTGCTCACAGTTTTGAGGTTTTCAAGACTAACTCTTTTAAGGAGCCAGGGGAAAGATATTTCTAAGTAGAAATTATAAGGTCTGAAATCAACCAGAATTATCCAAACACATTCAATATGGAAATTTAAAACACTGTTTGTTGGCTTTTCAGTTTATTCTTTGATGAGTTGGAACAGATTGCATGGCAGACAAGGCAGGAACAGCACATACATGTTCTCAGTTTTCTGAGAGTCCCTCCCTTCGTGGTCCTGATTCTCATTTCTTAGAGCAGGAGTGGGGCTGCAAGCTAATGTTAGCAGTAGCATTTCTGCCTGTTTTCATTTCTGCTGTGAACTGGGAAAGAATCACATGAGCTTCTGTGTAATGTTAGAGTAAAAAGCATTTAATTAATTTAACTGCCTTGTTTTCTCAAAAGGAAACAGAGAAAACCTCATCTCAGCCTCATAGTTTAATTCAAACATCCATAACCTCAAAAACATCTTACAGCAACAACGCTACATGACTCTATCCCCAACATGTCACACCAGACACAGCTGCCATTAACCTTCCTGCTGCAAAGTAGCCTTCATCATGTTTTGTTTATTGCAATGGGCATCACACACCATCACCTCTCCCACCAGTCCTAGTCAGGTCTGGGGTCCTTTGGAGTACTTCTCCAGTGCAGATTTCTCAAGGATGCTAGCAGCAACATCATGCTTCCTGAAGGAAAAAGCACATCCTACCTTTATCAACCTAAACAAAAATTACCTTGTCTTTCAGTCCTAGAACAACTAAAATAAAGAGGTCTTTACTCATCACAACTTAAAATCAGGTTTCCAGTCTTAAGACTGGGAACAGAATAAGTAAAATAAATTACCCCTTGGATTATATTTAACAGGGTTCCTTCAGTCTCCTTCATTCCTTTCTTCTGCTAGACAGTTCTCAAGCACAACAATAAGGCTTCTTCTATTCTTGCAGCATATTAAGATACTGTTTTCTTACCTAACAGATGCTAATCACAGCTTTTAAAAGTATGTTTTGGTTTTACTGTCCTTCCTCAGCATGCAAGAAGTCTGTATGTGTTTGTTCCACTGAATTCTTTCCTGCCTTGATGAGCTACTACATACTCTTAAAATTTATGTATAGCTGTCTTAGCAGAATGAGGCAGACAGCAAAGCTTTGATGTCTCTGGTGACATTATGGCAATGCAGAAGACAAAATTAGAGGCAGACTGAGTAGACTAAGTTGTCTCTTCCCATACACTCCATTTACAAAACCTCCTCAGAGCCAGCTTATAAAAATAAGGGCTGACAACTGAGCTGTGTCTGGATACCACAGCAAGTGTGCTCTTCAGAGTAAGTGACAAGGTTCAGAGGAAGGCTTGATAAACAGTATTATGTTCCCCTGCTGGAATACACTTGATTTCCATTCAATCATCAGATGAGGGTTCCCCACAACATTTCCAAGAGAACACAAAATGAAAGTAACTTCCCTTTGGAGGTGACGGACCATTGCTGGCCTTGCAGGCAGGCACAGAAGAGTTGATGCTTGGTGGTCACACACACACCTTCAGGATTTTCAAGAGAGGAAGCTCTTAACATCAGTTGAAGGATAAGCTCACAACTACTTTGATTCAATACAGGCAGCAACAAATCATCTACTTCCACAATGTTTGCTGGTGCTTTGCTCTTTATGACCAAGATCAAGAATAAAATGATGAATACCAGTGTTTTAACATGAATCTCTATCAAAACCCATGAATCCACAGAACATCTAGCAGAATTTCTAACCTCTTCAACTGAAGTTTTGGGAACAACCAATGCTTAGATGGCCCAATTCGCTCAATTTTTGTAACTTACTCAGGGAACAATAAGGTCATCCTAGGAGGATATTTTGTCTCTGAGTTTTAGAACACATTTCTGAAGGAAAGTAGCTGAAGTGTAGCTTTTAATGTGCTCTTCTCTCAAGAAGACAAAGAAACATGAGGACCCCCATGCCATTTATGAACTATTAGATATTCCCTGAATAGAGTTTTGCCACTAAAGCAAATTCTGTGAATGCAACAACTGTAAATTTTTTTGCACAAACAACAGCAGTAGAACAAGAATACTAGAAACTTGTAACTAGTTATAACATATCCACTCCTGGAAAACAAATAAACATTTAATTAGGCTAATGCTACTGTGGTGAAGAGCTACAAGCAAAGTAAGCATTCCACCTTACACATACAAAGGGGGGAAAAAAGTACTGAGATTTCCCAGTTTTATGCGACTCATCTGGCTGGTCAGAAGAACACAAAATGTACAAACTTAGTCCTACAACAAACATATCAAGAAAGAAATCAATCTCACTCATAGCAGGCACTTTCATGGATATTCACATGAAGAATAAGCCCATCTTAAAAAAGTGTTCATTTTTTAGTAAGCACAATAACTGGAACTATAGGTATTACTGCTTTTTCTCTGTAGAAACTCATATTGGCAAATATGCTACTGTTCTCAAAGTCAAAAATTAGTTGAAAAGCTTATGAGACATTCCCTTTTGCTTTTAAAATATCTGTACTTCAACTTTCTGCCGAGGATATGGAGAACCCTGAGTGTTTGAAGATTTATTAATAATCTCTAGTAGTCCAAAAAGTCCTCTGTTACTTCTTCAGAAATTCTTTCAAGAATCTTATCCAGACATACCAATTCTAAAGCACATAAACTTAGGCATTTACTGCTGGAAATTTTGTTATTGATATTAAGGAGAGCATTCTTTCCCTCATCCAAGCAGAACAAAACTCTGCATTTATTGCACACTTCTACCTTTTTTATAAATACATTATCACTGTCTCCCCTTATACTCAGAATAAAACTATTTTTCCATGAGCATTTCTTTCTTATGAAACTGAACTTTGGGGGCAAACAGTATAAAACTGCTCTAAACAATGCCCAGCCATTCATATTTCTTGCTTTACATGCTTTTCCCACATGGTTTGATTCATAATTACTTCCAGCTTCAAGGAAACTGGCCCTTTTAAAGGCACCAAACCTAAGTTTTTGACTTTGTTTGCACTTAACAAATCAAGCAATGAATCAATTCTGTCTAAGCTGCCAGCAATTCTGAATTCTACAATTTTTATCTTCTTCTTCATCAACTGAGACTGTCTAACACAGGAATCCCAAAGTTACATAATAAAGACTCACATGAGAAATCCTTATCAGAATGCCAAAGGATCAAAATTGAAACAAACTGAAATGAACTAAGAAGAGCAAAACAAAAACAGGGATGGCAGTTAGATCCCACCCAAATGTGGGAGAGGTTTGATGGATGAACAACAAACAGCCAGGTAACTGAATTGCTATAAATAGCTCGAGTTAATTTTCTTAACTATTTCAAGTGCTCAAACAATTAGTACAGAATGGAAGAGATTAGGTAGGAGGAGAGTCATAAAGCCTGCTAAGCCTTTAAATAATCTTTCAAACAAAAGCATCAGGAGACTCTTGCATATGATGGTCAGAATCGTTTCATTTAGCCCATGGGAGACACTCTTAGTCTTGGACAGGACATGACATCATTGGGACTTCTCCCTTCTTTTCTTTTGTCCTTCATTCAGGATTGTAGCAATAAAAAAATACAAATTGAAAAAAAAAGCCAGGGCAGAAAAAAATCCCACAGCACCAGGCATGGGGAAAGTCCAGCATTCCGACACGTTTACTGCTTATTTTTACAGTGTTTAATGGCAAAGTACCACACAAAGACACAACCACTTTCAAAGCAACCTCCCAGCCTAGAGAGAAAATGAGGGGAAGGGGCTCTGTTTCAGTTCTTCATTATTAAAGCTCTGAAGTAAAGAAATTTCAACAAACACAAGTAACCCAATCTGTGTGTTTCTCTAGCCCAAACTCCCTCCACTTTTACAGTCTTTTCAAAGTCTAGATCAAGTTTCATTTGAGTTTGCAGGCTGAAGGTTGTTATTTCTCCTTCCCCCCCCACAAGACTCAATTTCTTTGTCTTTTCTTTTTAACACAAAGTGGAAATCATCATGAATATTCAAAAAATCTTCACTGCACCTTGCAAATCTATTCTATAATAATGAAGAAATATTTAAATACACAACATCACAGAATGTCTAGCAAAACACAAAGCCCATCGGAAAAAAATATTCCTTCTTTTAGTTAAGTTCTGCCTAAAGATTCCCAAAGTACACAATACAAAATATATACCAATATAAAACATATACCATATAGTTAACAGAGGGTACTCATATAACATGTTAATATTATGTCATTGTGACCAACCATAGTGATCTTGTAACCATTTTTCCAATTGAGAGGGGCAACAATTTTTTTTTCCTATTTCTGCCTTGAAAGAAAATTTTAAGACCCCCTGTTTTGTTAAAGTGCAAAACGGTTCCGTGAAACTCAAGTGTATCTTTGAACATCTGTTAAACTTTATAAGGGAGTGTTTCTTCCCCAGTCAAAATCAAACCCTGGGTAGATTTTTCCATCATTCATCAGCTGAGATTTTAACATCCAAGGTTTTGAACTGACTATGGCAGAAGGTGAAAAGATCCACCAAGTTCCTACGGGGAACTTTTCCCTGTTTAGAAGCATCAAATCACCAATATATCTGCTGAAGTCTCTTTGAAAGTAGTTTCTGATGGATCAGTTTGAAAGAGGGGCAGAAGCAGTCACTAAGCTTCCATCCCACTGAGGAAATGACACACCAGCAGAGGAAGAAAAAGAAGAAAAGCTGACACAGGAGCATGAGAGCAATAGTGCAGGTGAAGCCCCCAAATCATATGGGTTACAAAAAAGGAACTTTTCATATGCTCAATACAAGTGAATCCACACTTGCAGTCTGCCAAGACAGACTCAAAGCAAGCATAAAGGTGACTAAACCATGCATTCAGAGAGTACTAAGTGACAGAAGAATGACCATACAACCTTCAGCTTGGCCCACTTAATAAGCATTAAATACAGTCTATAATTAACTCCACGTTCATGATCCTCTTTCGGAAATCTCATTTAATTCAAGGCAAACATAGATTCTGCTTGGGGAATGATTCAGAATTTGTAGTGAATGAGACTCTTGTTTCTAAGACCTGGCCAGTCTCAAAGAACTACTACAATATAAATATTTAATAATAACAAAAGCATGCAACTCCTTGCCAAGCACAGATGTTCGAAAGTGACTGCAAATCTTGGCATTTGGTGGCACCTAGTCATCCACTGGCTGAGTCACTAATGTGATTGATAGGCTTAAGTTGTTCAGGAACTATTGCCCCCCCAAGAATTAAAACCTGTGACTTGTATCATAGTTTTTGTATAAGTGTTTTTGTCTACACAATCAGCAAATATCAGATCCTTATAGGTTTTAAAAAGGTTCCTGCTGCTTGGGAAAACTCTTTAGCAGGGAGAAATGGATGCAACTGGCCTGTTTCTATACTTCGTGCATATTTTGTTTTGCTATTCTAATTCTGGTAATGATGTTATGATTAGTACAAACATAACTAAAAGATAAACTCCTCTTGCAACAGATCTTTTTCACTAACCTGGTCCTGAGGAGACTTATATCTTGTTTTGACTAAGGGAACAACTCATTCATAAACTGCATTGCCTGTGGAAGTCCTCAGCTTTCCATTCACCCTGTGTGTCATTAACAACACCCATCTGAATACTATCTTGCCCTTTAAAAGCTATTAGGCTTTCTAAAGAAGAGCTTTCCTAGGCACAGGCACCAGAAAGAAAGCATCTTCCATCTTAATAGTCTCCTTTCCAACAAGACTGGTCAGAATCTGTCATTTCCACAAAGCACCCATACAGCATCTTTAAAACTGGGCACTCCCTTACAGGTGAGATTCCTGTCCATGTCAGCCTCCCTAATTACAGCAAAGCATTTATCAGGCATACAGCTCCCACAGAAAACACCAGTCAAGTCCTTCTGACTGAATTCCTTCCAGAGGGAATAAATCTGGTTTCATTACCATTTCCATGAATTCAGGGAGAACAAACCCATTACATTCCTGTAACCACAGCAGACTGTGCTATACCTGAATAACAGGCCCTGGAAGTCTGCAGGGGAGGGGACATTCAAGTAGCAATGCATGAAAAAGCTGAAGCTACAAAGGCAAATGGACTCATTACTGCTTATTTATGTCAAATGTTTTGCTTTGTATGACATTCAAAATGCAAGTCAGAGCACTTAAGGTGTAGCACAGATCTACCTTTGTAGAAAATGTGAGTCTTGTGGGCCATTAGTTCCAATGACATCAACTAACACAGCCAGCAACAGGTTCTGAGCAAACGAAAGATTAAGAAAAAAAATCCAAAGAAAACTAATTGTTGCCTTAAGTGCTTCAAGTCACACGAGATTCTCACATGCTGTCAATTAAGTGAACCCTATAAAGTTATGATTTATGGCAAGATTCCACCAGAATTATTATATCACAACAGACACAATTCAATTATTTCTGCCAATAAAGTCATCAGTGCAGAACATATTATCCCTTTCAGCTCTAAGCATCTTTGTTAACCAGAAAGTGCTTCTATGATGGTACCATCTAGACTCAGGCACAGGAAGTATTTTTAACCACTAAGTTCCATTGAATTCAGTGTGTATTTAGAAATCTGGTACCACAAAATTTCTGACCACAGAAGGTGAACTTGTAGAATAGTAGCCAAATCCTCTAGGCTATTAGCCATTTTTCTTTCAAAATTTATTTCTTATTTTTTATTATATTTTCAGCCATTTTCTGTCTTCCTTGCTAATAATAAAAAACAAACAAACCAACCAACCACACACACACAAAACAACCAAAAAAATCCCAACAGAATAATTCAGGCCAGAAGTGAAGCCTACAGGTCATCAGGTATATTCTCAAAGCAGGATCAGCTTTAATTCTACAGAAGAAACAAATAAACCACAATAAAAAGAAAAGAAAAAAACAACCAAAAAAACCTAACAAAGCTGCAGTTGAAAAAGAAGTTATGTTGCCTACATACAGTACTTGCTTTCTTTGTTCCTTAAGTTAACTTATAGTATTTATTTTAATCATGCTGATTTTGTTACAAGTCTTTCTAGAAGCTAACTTTACGACTTTGAAAAATAAACATGCATATTTAGAATACTATATAAACATATATTTTTAAGTAGTCAACAAAATCTTTCTTTAATCAAACCAGTGGAGAGTTTTTATAATAGGGACGTTTTAAGAAAAGAAATCAGTGTTCTGGAAGACCTCTAGCAGGTATAAACTTCCCTTGGCCTCATACTGAAGAATAAGAAAAAGCAGACCATGCCTTGGGGAGCTGTGATCAAATAGGTAAGTCAGCAAAGAAGGGAAGAAAAGAATGGAACAGAGGCCTGAGGGGAAGGAAGACTCAAGGGAGTTTGCTAAAAGCAAAGTGAAAAGGACAGCACAAGCAGAAGGAGAAGGAAGACTGAAGCAGTGGTTTGGATGCAGCACAGACTGGGATGCCAGCTCTGTGTGGACAGTCAGCAGGCATGTTCAATAAATTGGACATTACAAAATACACAAAAATAGCATGGAAAAAAACAATCAGTCTAGTTAAAAACTTAAAAAACACTTTTCCCTCTCCAATACCCTGACATTCACTCAAAAGTTACTTATCCACTTCACAGTTTTGGATTAATCTCTTTGCTTTGACTTCTACATGTATATATTGAAGGTAATGTGTCATGTGAATGTCATCCCACAGTGTTGTATGGGTACACACACTATTGTCTCTAAATCACTAGGATGTCCCAACACAGAAAATTTAACAAAGAAAACGAGTAACTGTGCCACCAGCATGGGTTCCAGACAGCATGCAACAAAAACTGCATAGAACACTACACTGAATGAGACCAGAAAGAAACCTTGAGCTATTGATGCAGTTAATTGTATCCTTCCTGACCACTGAATGAGATACAGAGCCTTTGGAGGGAAATAAATAAATATATAAACAATCCAATAATCAATATTCCTTCTTTCTCATATACATTCTACAATCTTTTTGCCACATGTTACTATAATTGAGTTTATGTACCCGGCTGCTTCTGCAAAAGAAACTCCTACCTAGAGACTCTCTCACGTCCCAACATACTTAGGACACTTTTATTCCATTATGGAAGCTCACAAGCTGCTCATCATCACTAAATTGGATTGTTTCACTCCATAGGTACAACGATATTTTCAAAACATTAAGAATGGGGCTTATATTGACATGTTGTGCAGGGGATGTATTCTCAAGTCATTCAAAGCCACGAGATTGGTTCTGGGCCCTTTTAAGTAAAAGGTTTTTAGTAGTGTTTTTGCTCCCATCACCAAGAAATTCGGTCAGGTTGCTGACCCCAGAAACAGGGTCGCTACTGACCTCTAGTGTTCGGCAACCCAGGCTCAATTCCACTGATTTAAGGCAAAAAGGACGAGAAGCATCTTCATCCTTCAGCAGGGCACTGTCCTTCTGACATAGCAAGAGGTCCCTGCTTTGTGCTGAGGTTCTTTCCGCTGTTTTATCAACAAAAATAGCAGTATCCAATTTTAGAGAAACAAGTAGAAAGGAAATATAGACTCCTAAGCATCCCAGCAAATGCTTAGTCCTTCTTTCTGCTTTCACACCTGTAATTCATTTTTCATTTGGAGGATTAAGAGAAGGATATCTAGAGCAGACTGACAGTTGTGGCTTCAAGTGGGTATTTATAGTCTCTTGATCAATTATTAAGGAATTAATGACAGTGAGCCACAATCTAAGCTGTCCTGCAAAGCCTAGTGCAAGGAAAGGAGTTGTAATTGTCAGGTTGCTCTAGGACTTGGCTGTCCCAGGTAGAAGTGTAGAGTCTAGTGAGCCAGCTGCCAAGGTGGCATAAAAGCTGCTTACAACAGAAAGCTGTAACTACAGAAATGAAGAAGAATCCTACTGTTCTACTTACAATTTTGAGTCCAGGTTCAGGAGAAAGCCCAGTTTGTCATATTCTGGAAAACAAAAGCAAAGGACACAATATCATAAAAGCTGCAAGAGTCTCCTTTGCAAAAGGCACCAAAACTAAACAGCAGGAAGTCCTTTTAGCAGCTGTTAATACAGATTATTGTTGCTTCAAGGTATTCCTAAATTAACATTTCTCAGTCTCCAGGAAATACCAGAGCAAGAGAACACACGGGTAACCATTAATTTACAAATCACTAGAATTAATCAAGATATCCAGAGTGATAAAAAGGAAGTATTACTGAAAACACTTATGCAGTGATAAACAAACCTTTCCTGCTTGCTGTACAAATAATTTTGCCACTAAACTGCATGACAAACATTTCTCCTAAGTTTTCTGATGTGCAGAGCTTTGAAATTTTTTTTCATTCCTTGTCTATTCCAACCCACAACTTCATAATCAAGCAGCTCATCTTCAAGAGAAAGTGACTCATGGTGGCAAAAATGCTTCAAGTTGAGGTGTTGCTCAGTAGGAAACTGCAAAGTCTATTTCTGCCATGAACAGGGGACAGCTACAGAAACAAAACTATCACTCAGAACATCTGTAACTCATGTATAAAATAAGCTTTTCATTCAGCATCTCTGAATATATTGTGATCCTGTAAATCAAACACTTGATACAAAAAATAAAACTATTAGAGTTCATATGAAATATACAAGGAAAAGGTGCAGTGTTCTTCTTGCCTTGAGTTAGCCTCAGGGGCATCCTCACACTGAGTATCCCTGAGTCTCACAGCTACACAATAAAAAAATAATCCAAACAGAGAAGTAAAAGATAACCCAATTGGAGATTAAAAGAAACAACAAGAAAAAAAGTTTCTCATAAGCTTTTAGAAAGAGCTCATTGGAAATACAAGATTACTTTTCTCATGAGACACCCCTAGAACTTCTGGTGCAGTAGTTCACCTCAAAAGATCACAAGCTTTTCACACTCTCATTTACCAGCAGAACAGCAAAGCCTAAACACGTATCTCAGATACAATGATTGCACCAGAGAGGTCAAAGTAAACTGTGCCATTGGTTTCAATCCCATTAAGATTTAATTCCTGAGCCAAGGCAAGTATTCTATTTGACATCACTTAGGTAACAGAAGCTGCAGAACACGTGCATGCTTGATATTGGCACATACTGTCTGTTCCCTGCCAGCACCCGAGTGCCACCCACCATCTCCACTCCACCTGTGCATCCCTCCTCCACTTTCCCCTTACTGACACTTGTTTCCCCCATGTGCTGCTTTCCTCATAATTTCTTCCCAGTTTATTCCTCCTACAAGAAATTATGTCCTGTACAACCACTCCTCCTCCACCTGTAGGATTGTGCACAGGGAGTTATCCATTCGGAAAAAGAAACATGCCTTCAATTTTTATTAACTCTTCTGACTCCCAAACCAAACACCTGCACTAAGCAAACAGCAACAAAGATTTTGGGTTTTTTTAGTAACTCTTTTTCTAAAAACATCTACAGATACTGACCCATCTGTCATCAGTCTTATCTCATTCAAACCAACATTCCCTTCTTCCCAACAGGAAATACAAAAAGAGGAAATGCAATAAGAGATGTATCACCTCATAACTACAACAACATCCTGGACTTTCTATTAACTCGGCACTTTATTAGCTTTGCAACCAAAGCACCAGAACACAGACATGAGCTAAACGCTACGGGCAGACCTCCATTGCAATGTTTCACAAGATTTATCTTCTGTTTGTCACAAGCATTTCACCTTCCCTAGGCTTTAAGCTTTGATGTTCACTGATCTTTAATGACAGAGATACAAAGTAATTTTTTTCATTACATGTCAACTACCTTGCAACAGGCACTTTCCAAAAAAAAAAGTATTACGAAACAAAACATTTCTGATTTCAAACCAGATGCACGGGTATGTTCTTGATTTTCACTAGGGTGTAACTGTAATTTCAGGCTGTAACATCAAACCAGAAGCATCCATGCCCCATCCTCTTGTTGGCAGGTGAGATGTGCAAGCTAATGCAGGCAGTGAAATGCTGCTCTCACCACGAGCCATCTCACACTCATGGGCACTTTTGGAAGTTGGCATTACTATTAGCTTGGAAATGAATCTCTATCACATGCTTCCCCAGGAAAGACACTAGGACCCTCTAAAAGTACAGATTCAAAATTATCTTCCTTTTTAGCAAAAATCAGAGTCTTGCTACAGACTTCCAGTGTCATTTAGCTGTATCACTGCAAATGCAAGGGCCAAAAGTCAGCCCACAGGCCGGCTGGAAGCAGCCTGCATTCACACAAGACAGATAAAGCCCCAAATGTCTGAAGAAAGTCAAACATACAGAGCCCAGCTGCAGGAAAAGGCAATCCTTGTCTGGAGTTATGTATCTAAATTAAAACAAGATGAAACACAGATCCACTAAATCAAAGTACAGCTGAATCTAAAACACAGTTTGGTCAGGGCGTGATGATTACAGGAGAGGAACTGAACTAATCACACAGCTCAAGAAAGGGGCAATCCCATTCCTACCCTTTCCTCCATTGAAAATAGAGGTGGCAATAGCCTGCCTTGGCACTCACACTACCTCTCTGTGCCCTTACAGGTTGCTTCCTCCTCCCATAACCTCAGTTTAAAGCCTTACACACCAAGTTAACCACTTGATATACAGAAATATTCCTCCTCTTTTTCATGTAGCGGGATAAAGAAGTGCTGGAATATTAGAGAAAACAGAACAAAATAGTTAAAGAGCAAGGTAAAAAATCTGATCTTTACTCCAAGGTAAAAAATCAGCTTGGACCAGGTGGCCATGTTAACTGTGGTTTGATGTTGGCCTCCAGCAACATCATCATGATGACCCTCCCCTGGCATCTCAATCATTAGGAGGTCTCTGCACTGAAGGACAATGCAGAGTCACTCACAGGTACAGTCTGGAGAACTCCCTTCACATTTAAGCATGTTGCTAGGTCTGATCCAGCCCTGGCCACGTCTGACCCACCAATTTCCAGACAAGACACCTCGATGGCTATATGGCACAGGATCTGTTTCTAAAGCAAAAAATGAATAAAGGCAATAAAGAATTTAGTTTGTATCCTCTAGAAGAACATCGTGAAGTAATCTGAACAAGATTTTATATTATCAGCCCACAGAAGACTGAGAGGCCCATGAAAGATAAAAGTAACATTATTAGAAGAGCACAAGACAATCTAAAGATCACAGTCACTTGTGTTAAGGAGTTACAGATCTCAGGTGACAATGTGGTACAGCAGGGCACAGAAATGAACAAACATGAGGAATGAAGTTTCATCATGCCCCATAAGAACAAGAGGTCATCTTAGGTCAAAAACAAAATGCATTTCTACATTTCCAGGAAGATCAGAACTGAATAAGAATCTAAGAACTGACAACAATTTCATAATAAAGCATGTAATTGGGATTACATGAACAGAAATAGAGCCAAGCATAGCAATTTCTATAAATTATGCAAATCCTGTGCCAAATTCAATGTTGGCATTAGCATGGAAATTCCTCCAAAGAATCCAACAGAAATCCAGCTACCAGGCTGCAAGTGAGAGATGCATTGTCTCATGTCTGAAAACTCCATGCAGACCACCCAGGAAGCCATAAAGCCCAGTGTACAGTATCTAGCAAGTATTCAACTTGCCTTTTGCATCTGCAGCCAATATAGCTATACAGAAGCAAAATGGAAAAAATTTTTCCCCTTATGCTACTAATCTGAAATCAACAATCCAGGAATTAACTTGGAATAGTGGTTCTGTCTTTTCAAACTACCTGTAACCAATTTCACTGATTACTTGAGTAGCAGCCAGCTACTTAGAAGCACAGTACAAATAACTTTGTCTGCAGAAATAGAAAACTGAACTTTTTTTAAAAAGATGGGCTATATGTAGTTCTAGCTCTGTGTTTAACTGGTAATTGCAAGTACAGGAGGGAAGGGAGAAGATTCAGTTTTGCTCTTTTATTCAAAATGTTTCTGTTTGTCAAAGAAATCAATATGATTGTCAAGAGACAGAAGCCCTATCCAGGATGCTCAGACCACCCTGATCCATTTCATTCTGTCCAGTGCAGTTTGGTCTCTGCAGAACTGAGGATCCAACTAAACCAAGCCTTGCTCACTATTCACATACAAGTTCTACATATACAGCAAAGGCCACAGGTAAAATTACTTACTCTGCAATGAAAAAGGCCAAACACACAGCATTCACCTTGGACTAACAAAACACATATGGACAGTTATAAAAGTTTAGCCAATGTAAAATAATTCTGCTAAAACTCAAGAGACAAGAAAGAATTAATGAAAAAAAGTCATGTTAAATGGATCAACTGAAAAGGACAAAAGAAAGCTTTTATTTCAGGGTTAAAAAAATACCAGTCTGGATTACTGAGCAACAGTCAAAGTACTGGATAAACAAAGACTTAATGTTGCATCCTTTCCATAGGATTTTCACTTTAACCTCTTCAGTGATGGAATTTACTGATGAAAGCATTATCTTCTATTTAAATAACCAGGGAATAAAAAAGACTGCAAAGGCAAGTTCAGAAGTGGTAAAGCTGAGGCCACCCGAGCCTCTCAGCACAGTGGATGGATGGATGGATGGATGGATGGATGGATGGATGGATGGATGGATGGATGGATGGATGGATGGATGGATGGATGCAGGTCTGTGTTTCAGTTTCCTCCTCACCCCCACTTACGCTTTTGCATATGAATTTATCAGCCTTTTTCTCCATGTTGCCAAGTGACATCAAAGAAAACACCAAGAAAACTGGTGAGACAAAGCCCAGACCCTGGTGCCTTTCCCTGCTCTGTAACAAGACACAGAAGAAGCAGAAGTGACACCTGCAAAGCTAAGTGCTCAGCCCTTGCAGCCCAGCACCAGAAGCTTACCTCACCAATCTACATCTACACATCCTAATAAAACTATAGCAACCTCCAATGGTAGAAAAGCAACTGGCTGCTTTAAGCTGAATTTAGGAAAGACTCTGATAGGAGGATGAAAAATTTCCTCCTATGATCTGCATATGCCCTTTTGCTTTTCTCAGGCAGTCATCTGTTTCAAGCCAGACTACAGCCTTTGCTAAACAGTTGTTCCATTTACTGCCACGCGTCCATTTGGGAAATTGAGTTAATGCTGCCCTACTGAGTCGCCCAACGTACTTTTTATTCTATAAATTGTATCATATTTCCTAATAAAAGTCAAGAACAATATTAACAAAACAGTAATCTATATTGGCTTTAAGTGACTTACAAGATGTGCTGATTATCTGCAAAGAGATGTCACATGAGAGAGAAAAATCACATTGAAATACTTTTAATTTGAAGCATTCATTAACCCATTTCTTGACATTTGCACCTCAACTCATTCACAGCTGTATTTTCAGCTGGAGGAATACAGCATTAATAAGAAGACAGATGATGATGCTGAACACGCTGGCAAAGTCACATAAGGACTATGAAACTGCTTAATGACAGTCACTGGCAAAGATTCAAGCAGCTCCCCCAGTCTATGCTCAGAAAAATAAAGAATGAAGTAGAACTTCATTAATCAAAAATGAAAAGGGAAAAGCATTTTTGCAGAAAAAAAGCCACTAAAACCAGGAGAGAAAATACATATATTTCCTTTTTTTCTTCCTGCTTTACAGGAATGAAGAAATATACAGCATAGTAACTTCATCTCTCCTTTAGCATCATTATCACAGTGCTAAGACAGAAATGCAATTTGGGTGAAAAACCCCAACATGCCAGAACCACATCAGCTCCAAACATTAATTATAGTTGCTTTCCTCTAACCAAGAACATCTAGTTAATTACCACTGACCTGAAAATCCAGGAAACATCAGAGTTTGCAGCTGTAGACATCTGTACTATCAGAGTATCATTGTGAAATCAAATAAACAGTAAGGAATCTTCTGCAAGTCACCAATGTTTTTCTCTTATGCTAGGAATCTATCACTATCTAACCATTTGATACTTCATTCAGTTGCATTTCTATTCCTGGCCTCCATCCATACCACTCACCACCCAAAACATAGGCAAGTAGTCATCAAATTCACTCTGGAGTTGTATTTGGTAGGACAGACACAGTTATTCTCACCCTTCACAAAATGGTTATCTAAGCATCTTCAGCAGCTGAATGAAACAGAGGAAGTTTCCTTCATAGTTCTCACAGCTTCTCCCAAAATAGTTATGGACTTTGACCTGGAATCACTAACAGCAAACTCCTAAATAAGTACAGATTAAAATTCTCAGATGAGAACTCCACTATCAGTGTGAACTCAGCATTTGGAAGCATGGTCTTACACGTGGACTTAAATAAGCACATGAGCTGCAGCAGATACACTACTCTAAACCACAGTTTGGAAATCCAGAAGAGTTAATACATGCAAACAATTTGAGCAAGACCTAGATAACACTTGGTTGCTTGTAATGCTGGAACTAGCACCTTTTAAGCCTGCAGTGAGAACATCTGCTATAAATCAGTGGTCATACTGCAATCAAACGTGTAACAACAGCATAAGCCTACAGCCCAAAGGTATTCAGGGTTTTCAGCAAGCACAGTAGCATCTGGTAAACTCACACATCCAGTGCATTCCTGTCCAAGACTTAGAGAAGAAAAATTTAGCTTTGCTGTCAGACAGTGAAGGCAGGAAAAAGTCTTGAACAAAAAATAGCAGGGGTATAAATCTAACTTTCAAGGTTCAATGTTTGATTTGGTAGCAACAAAATAAAACAAAGCAACTAGAGAGGTAAGAAAAAAATAAAAGGAGCACTAGCTGTCTATGGCAAGTGAATGAAATCTAGGTCTTTTCAAACACCCTGTGTTCTGATTGTTTCCCCAACTTCAGAGCGTGACACCCTTCTTTCTGAAAGAGTTTCATCTGAAACACTGGCCTAGACATCACATCAAACACTGATCTCAGCTGCTCAAGCTTTATCTTCCAAGGGAACAGACAGCCATGAAGAGAATTATAAAAACATCTGGACTTGCAAAGGCTGGACCACAGCATGAACTTCACGGTTCAGCCTCACTCAAAGCACATTTGGCTCACTTGTCCTCTACCCAATAATCTCCTATGAAGCATTACATTAAAGCTCCAGAGCCAGACAAACTTCTGAACACTCAGTTCAGAAAGTTTATCCAGAAAAACCTAGACAGTGTCATTAATCTGAGTTGCCTAAGGACAGATTTGCAGCATTTCTGAAAACTGAGACTTGCATGTGGGACAAAGCTGAGGGGAAAGACAAGATAAGGACAAACAGTCAATTCAAGTATGATACAGAAGCTGCAACAAGACATTGTCTTTCAGATGGCATGATTAACAAGTACCAAATAGCACTTCTAAGCCATTTAATATGCAAATGTAAGTACCAGTTTTAAGCAGCATAAAATCTTAACAGGGAAACTATTATTCTCAGCTGGTTTTGACTAATAAAGAAAAAAGTATATGTAATTTTATGTTTCAAAGCATATAACTTTAGCTGAAACATCACCTACTGGGAATGGCTGGGCCTGGAGCTGCCATGTTTTCTGTGGGTTCTTTCTGGGCTCTGTCTTTTCCTGGGTCTGCAGCAAGGTGAGATGGCATGGACAGCGGAAGCACAATAGCCACAGCTTTTCTCTCTCTCCTTCCTGTTCAACAAGGAAAGCTATCCCTCAGTTGGACAGACATCACACATCTTGACATCTTATTACACGTTCAGAGCAAGGTGAGGTTTGCAGCACAGTAAGTGCAAAGTACTAAACACAAGAGCAATAGACATACAGCTTTCTCAGACATTTCTGAGCCTCCCTTCTCAAAGATATGAGTTTTCTTCACATTTCTTCAATGAAGAAAGTCAGCCTTGTTGCAGTGAAAGGGTTTACAAAAAATCAAGCCTTACTGTCTCAATTCCTAACCAATCCAAGCTTGAGTTGTAAAATGCAAGCAGAACAAAGACCAGTGCTTTTAAAACAGACCCAGGCAGTCCAATGGCTCGCATGAGCCTGTCTCCACCCTCCATATTAACAGAGCTCCAAAAGACACAGAGCACTTGAACTGTTTTTCATCACTAAGTTTACTTTCCTATTGGTAGAAACATTTATGGTTAGATAGATACAAAATCTGTGATTAAAATTCAAGCAAGGATATCTCAAACCTATGCAACTTCCTCCCTTCTTCTGTGAACTGAAGAGACCACCACCCAATACAGGAGGCAGGCAACAACACACTTCAGTTATGATATATTAATTAGTAAGAGGGAATTAATAGAGGGTTTCTCCCCCCCATATACACAACAACATATCCATTTGGCCCCCCTGAGATACTCCCACATCAGATCATGCACTGAGAATGATCTGTTTCCAGATACAAGCTTTAGAGGAGATACAGGGAGAGTAGAAAAAGACTGAGGTGTTTTAAACAAAGTAAGTTACTATCAGTAGTTCAGGGGTTAGTAAATCAGGTATGTGTTCAAGCTTTGATGTTAGTGTCAGGCAGCAGGCTCTCTTTCAAACTGTGCAGGCAGAAGACAGGTACTATGTTGGAAGGCAGCATGTTCCCCCTATCAACCTAAGAGGAAAGGCTGGCAAGCAAGATAAAATTAAAAAAAAAAATCCAAGCGACTGTTTTGTCTTTTGTGGAGGACGATAAATATCCCCATCTTTTAAGTGTTAAGGGGTTTAAAATTATAAGAGCAATTCTTAGCCTTTCCCTTGTACTTCATGTATCATTATATACACACTGTAAACTGAATTTCATCAAGTACCATGCTCACAATGGCGTGTCTTGGCTGCAGCTTTCACATTACACGCAGCCAAATGCAGAGTTACTGATCTAGTGAAGTGCCCCCAATATAAAAGAATTTTTGATTTCTGATTCAGTTTAATTGTAGGTCATGCTTAGGTTCCAAAGGAAATGAGATTGGGAAGGATTTGCCCTGGGGTTCAATAATGCTGGTCAATCTCCACCCAAAAAAAAAAAAAGTCTCCAACCCTATTGGTTTAGTTATGACTTTCGCCTTCTCCTTCCTGGAAGCATTCCTAATGTCTTTCCCCAAATAACTCAACTGTTTGTTTAGCTGGGAAACTATCCTAGTAGCATGAAACAGTTTTTCTTCAGCTGGTGAGTGACATCATCTTAATGTCTTTCACATGAGAGGAGAAGCACAGACTGCATCATCAACACATGGCCAGGTCGTTTCCTCACTGGGTAAGGGAAGAAACCTGCAGGTTAATCCTTGTGTTGTACTAAGGCTCTTAAAACTCCCACTGCACCTTAGGAAAGGACCTATTTACCCTTTAGCTAGATGGTTGATTCCCACAGAAATGTGACCCAGTGTCCTGCCTCCCAACATGGCTACCATGTCCAATTA
Organism: Trochalopteron elliotii; assembly: GCA_024734555.1. Lineage (NCBI taxonomy): Eukaryota > Metazoa > Chordata > Aves > Passeriformes > Leiothrichidae > Trochalopteron > Trochalopteron elliotii. The sequence goes on from JANPWX010000010.1 coordinate 720,150, forward strand.
AGTAGAAGCCTTGTCACGAGGTGGGAGATAGAGAAGAAGGCAATGTTGTACCTGAGCCTATTGTATGTCCAACGGAGTCAAAGGAAAGAACCACTGAATCTGTAACACAAGAGTACAAGTTCATTTTCCCCTTTTCTCAGTGCCATTTCTTGCTGTAACATTTTTTTGTTATTTTGCTTAAGCAATTCCTCGTGCTCTCTTCTGCCAGGAAGCAGAACAACTTCTTCAACAGCCAGACAAAACAACAGGCACCTAGCAAAGGCAGAACAATGGAGTATGCAATAAATCACAGTGCTGTTAACCAATGAAGTACCTACAATCCATTGAAAATAATTTCATTTTATGTTTAATAAGCTTGGTCAACTGAATCCTAACATGCTTTCACTGTTGGCCTAGAGAGTTCTTTCTTATCAAGTGTATTACCAATATTTTGTCCCCACTTAGGGACCTTGCCTGCTATGATCAGTTCTTCCCTGACACGGTTTGCTAAGCCAAGCACCTTGTGCTCCTTCCATTCCATGCTCACCATGTTTCCCACATTTTTACTCACAGTAGTGGCTTTCAACTCAATGCATTTAAATTCATCAACATCTTTCCACCATTGCTCTATATGCAGATATGTGCCAAGCATCAAGAAAATATAACCTCTCTACTTGATACCCTTTCATTTTCTATCTGGGAATGACAACAATGGTTTTATCCATGACTCCAGTGACAACTATGGCTCATCAGTTAATGCCTGACACTTTTAGTCACTGTTTCATATGATGGGGCACCCTTTGCTTCACTGTGGTTTAGAGATCCTAGTTTTTATATATGCAACTTGACCCCCTGCCACACAGAACCCCTTGCTGCCTGCTTGCACTCAGCTCACCCCATAACCCAGATTCCTTTATTAATAATTCATTTTCCTCATATACCACCTTTCCAGCCTAGAATCTGTTTGCAAATTTACCAGTAATAATTTGATATGCTGTTCCAAGTGGAGTTGCATTATGGTATCGTGCTCAATAATGGGACTTTCCCCCGTCTTTATGTTTATTTGAGACAAACCAAGATTTATTTTGATAGTAAGCCTGCTGGTTTGTCATCTATTTTCATGGAAGTCCTAACTGAAGGAGAAAGACTACCAAATTCTATTCCTCTACCAGTGGAGCAGAATTGGGCTGAGAACTTAGAGACAAATTGCCAATGGGCAAAACACACAAAACAACAAACCACCACAATAGCATTAATAATTTTATGGCCTGAGAAGCTCTAAACTGACACAGCAATAGCTGAACTTCCTCTCATCTTCACCTAAATGAAAAGACTGAATCCTTTGACATTTCTCTTTGTCAGTCAGGTTTCAGATGCGATCAGCTCATCACACATCCTTTGCAGCACCACAAAGGCTGCCAAGGTGCAAGCCCTCAGTGCAAGGCAAAAAGCTTAAGCACAAGAAGACTTAGCCTGCTGAAAAGAGTTTAACCTCCTCCTACATCATTTGAAATTTATGCAGGCTACAATCACAGGCACTGGCAGTCACCATGTTAGACCTGAAAATAACTTGACACAGGACTGAGCCCTTGGTTTCTCTGTATTTTACATTATCCTGGTGCTTATTTTCCAACTCTTAAAAATGCAGTAAGAAACTGCTAATTTTCAAAATAAACACTGTTGTTTTAATAAAGGACCGTTAATTTGACTGGGTTTAAAAGAATTTAGAAGAAGAAGGTCAGTGCTGTCTCAGATCCAGCACTATGGTAGTAACACTAAAAAAAATTTAAAGAAGATATTACTAGTCTCAAAACTTACTCCAACAAAAATAAAAATCCATCTGGACTTAACAACTGTATTTCCTCTTTTGGGAATAAAATTCAGACATCATTATATTATTCTAAATAGCAAGGAGTTTAATTCATTTTAACTGCATTAACTTCATTTGCCATCAATTTTAAAGTATCTCTGTGGGGTTCTACTTTTAAAAAACTGTTGAGATTTTTATCAACATAAAGTACTGCTTGGTAGTTAATGTCAAATTTAAAAGCTGTTAATTTTTCTGAAATATATTTTGTGTTCAAACATTGCACATGAAATATTAGGACTTATCTAAGAATGGCTGAAAAGCACTGCAAGCACCAAATTAATAACATTATCACAACCCACAAGAATAGTATAATGTTTCATTCCCTTAACTGAGAACATTATCTTCCTCACATGAAAAAACAACTTACAAGCAGATTAAGAGCTCCCTTCTCCAATCCAGTCCTTCATGCTACTATTAGTTTCAACTAATCAAATGCACTGTGAATAACCTGTATTATAGTCAACTCCCCCTTGACCTCCAGAAGTAATTTCACAAAGCATGGATCTTTATTAAAACACTGAGTTTATTTCTGGTATTAACACTCCAAAAGTGAAGAAACTATAAATCTGAAGAAAGCTAAGAAGATAATATGTCACCTTTCTTCTATCCAAATAGCTACTCAAATCCAAATTCAGAGCTACAGGTTATTTCTGCCAGAAGTTGATGGAGAGAAGCATTTCTTTGAAGCAAGCCAGAATTACTTGCAAATACACCGAGTTCTGCTTCTACCAACATAAGAAGAAAAGTTTATTTGCTTCTTGTTTCAAATCTCTTCCAGTCATCTCTCAGTTCAAAATCCTCCTGACATTCTAGGAGGTCTTTTTGGCTGAGACCAAGTGGCAGCTCTGTCTGTGCCCAGTGCCTTTCCCCAAGCCCCAGAGCGTGCTCTACCTTTCAAAGGCAATCTTCGAAGGCTTTATCTTTCAAAACTTATTAAGATACAATGTAAAACATCCCCACTTACACGCCCCCTTGCTTTAGTGGCCAGGAAGTGTTCACGCCTGACGGAGCAGTCCCCAACCCTTCAGACACCTACTTCCATAAAGAAGCTTAAATGTTTTTCCTCCTGCCTTAACTGAAGGGCAGCCTTTATGCCTAAATCATGAAATCTGACACACAGTAACTTGCCAATACGTACAGCTTAAGGCTGCACACACCATAGTGCCAGTCTTTTACATCTGTTTTCATGTGAACTACAATCTTTTTTCAGTGGCTCTAGCGGCTTAAAAAAGAAAAGGGAAAAAAACCCAAAACAACAAGATATAGCAAAATCCAAATGTAATTCTGGATCTTATCCAATCCATCAGAAGAAGCAAAGACAGCACAAGCACTCACTCAATTTAGAAGGCACTCAGTGCCAGGAATAATGACAGCTGAGACCTCACCAGCCAGATTACAAAGTTGCTTTAGGTCACTTTGTGTCAGTGTTGGGTTAAAGTTGCATTGGGACCTATGCTCTGGGTCACCTTCCCCTCACTCTCACCATCCACTTAGAGCATCACAAATTGGACCAATATATAAATCTGCTCCATCATCCCCCTACACAAAACTGTGCTGTGCAGGGTTATCTGAATGCACTCCATCACAGCCCCTTTGGAGTGTGGAGGAGTGTTGCATGAGACCCTTTCCACTGCTGTGAAACCAACACGAGGATCCCATTTCATTCAGGAACAAGGAGCTTGGAAATAGATGCTGCAAAGACCCTCAATGCTGCTCTGGGAACAAATGTAAACTCCATTCCAACAATGCTCCACACAGGACCCAGAGTGGAATGTACCTTCGAAGGAACACAGCTGGATTTGCACAGATCTGTCCTGTAGTAAAAAAAAAAAAAAACAAAAAAAACCCCCACAAAACCAAAAACCAAACCTCAAAAAAGCCCACCTGCAAATCCGTGGTGACTACATTTATTGCTGCACTTACACCACAGTCCAGCTAAGACACCCAGGTATGTGGACTGATTGCATTTCAAGGCAAGGGATGCACATCAAGTGTTGCTACCCCCTTACCTTTCTCAGGGCCTGGATAGCTGTGCACCACACTCCCCTGTCCCCAAGACAGGCAAATTAAATCATCCACCTTGCCACACATATTGTGCTTCTTAGCTTGGGGCTTTTCTGGACACCAGGCAAATATTTAACTGCTACTTGTAACAGATTGCTGTATCTTTTCCAGTAGTCTGGTTTCTGACCAGAAAAAATACAGGAAGATTTGGGTCTTCACAAATGAGTGATGATCCTGACCAATAAACTGCAGAGTTGTAGGAGACAAACAAAGCCACGCTGAAAAACATCTGAAGTTTCATACTCCATGCACATCACTAGATAAACATTTAACATGGGTACTGCACTGAAGAGATGTATAGAACCGGCTCTTAAAAGCCCAATTGTGTCAAGTTCTTAAAATCATGTAGGAGCAAATACGTGGATTCATTAACAATACAAATACTGCCCTTACTTTGATTTCATCATTGAAGAAAATGCAATATACAAACCAAAAAACAAGCAGTGGCAACCCATAATGAGAACAGCAAATATAATCCACATTCAATCAAGAAATGTATATAAACTGTATGTTTACCTAGGTGCTGTTTCAAAATTTCAGTTAAGATTTTTATAGTAAGTCCCTCTGAGAAGCCACTAACTTTTTATTGCTTTTTACAGATTCTCCCTGCAAGGATTTGTAGATATTTGCTTCAACCTACTGGAAACCAAAGAAGCTTAACCAATAACTTCTCTTACCTGTTTGGGGTTTTTTTGGGGGGGAGGAGGTTTGTTTTGGGGTTTAAAAAAAAAAAAAAGAAAAAAGAGAAAAAAAAAAGGCAAAAAACAAAAAAGCAAAACCAGACCAGTAATAAAGTAACTTCCCCAAGAAAAACAACATGATTGCGTGCTGCTTTGGAAGTGGTCCTGAGAAACCACAAACTGTCAGTCCCACTGGAGTTATAAGAGTTTATTATTAAAGGCTTAACACAGCCTCAATACCACATACCATTTCAGCAATACACTCCACAGGCCAAGCCAAACAGGGAATATGAGAATACATCACAACATAAGGCTGTGATTTGGCACATCCTTATTCAGCTGCTCAAGCTCTGAGGTCTGTATTGCTTTCTTATATGCATAATCAAATATCTCTCATTCCATGCCCCTGCTCTCCAGATACTCTGATGGATTCCTACAGAACTACAACCTGTATTTAATATTTAATGTAATTTACCTCCAGAGCTTGATCAGAGACCAGATATCCTGCAGAGCTCCAGCAGCTGGACTGGGGATGGCAACTGCAGTTATATTATCTAACAGAATTTTGATTCAGAGTCAGAATTAAAAGAAAAAAAAATGAGGTGCCTCATTTTTATCACAGAATTAGAAGAACATTCTTAAGGGTCTGTCATTCATCTGTCCCCCTTTTTCTGCTGAGTACTGAAAAGTATAGGATCAAACATCCCAATAGTCATTAAAATTTATTTTCTATTTGAGACCAATATTCTGGAATGTGACATACCAGAGAAGGAACATTTAATGCATGAAACTCTTCATAACTCGCTGACAAAGAGATCAGTAACAATAAAAACTATTCTTATGTTTCTCCTAGTCAGGAAACGAAAAAAAGTGCACAAAAGCAGTGCACTCTCAAAAACATTCTACTGTTTGGATTCATCTGGCAAGAAGATCTTAGAACATCTCCTGCCCCAAAGAAAAAATATTTTGAATAAGATCTTCTCTTATCATGACTATGCTGCATACTGGATAGTTCTTATACCCAAAGAATTGAAGGGAACTGAATAATTTCAATTCTGTCTTAGAGATCTCACTTAGATATCTAAAGCATGAATATCCTTCCTCAGATTCAGTAAAACATAACTGCCTGCACTTAAAAATTCCTTGACAGGGCAACCTTCACTTCCTAACACATTGTTTTACATGCTGAAGATGGATTTAGGGAAGGGCTAAGCAATTTACTCAGTTTAATGACAAATCCATCCTACTAACTCATTAAGTATCCACTTTTGCATTAATGTTGGGGTCCCCATTCCCCCAGCTTGGTCTATTTTGCTTTACTAAGCTCTTTCTTCTATAGTGCCAAGGATTTTCCTACTTGACACCTTTTTTCTGAACACAGTGAGATGGCTCTGTGTTAAGGGCACTGGCCACTACAATAACATCTTTGGTGCCACAGTTCAAGGATGTTCCAAGTGACTCTCATTCATCATTTAAAATTCAAGGCACAACTGAAGACATCGCCTAAGCTCCACACAGCATCAGTGAAGGTCAAAGGAAACACATATAATACCACTCTTACTGGTAATCTTGGCTCCTACACATGTACTCTGTCAAAAACAATCAGTAGTGCTCCCATGTTTAGATGCCACAAAGAGTTATGATCTCAAGTGTATTGTTTGAGCAGCATAATTCCAACATTTCCAATATCTAAGATGAGAAATTACATATAAAGATGAGACGTAAAGAGCACAGGCATACTTCCTAATCACAGATTTTTTTGCAAGTCCTTTCTCAAGAACAGGGCTTAGCACCACTGAATTGTCCATAACTATTCCACAAGTACTATAACTTGTTTTGTTGAAACAGGGAAGGGAAATTTAAATGCCATAGAAGTTTTTATGCCAAAAAGAAAAGAATGGAGTAAGGTTTAGCCCTGAGTAAGCAAATTACTTTGTATTTCCTTTATTCTAAGCCAAGATTTCAAAAATTTACAGTGATTTTTTAACAAGTGACCTGATATTCATAGAAGTTTTGAGACCAGTTATACACAGCCATTTTTTTCATGGGGTTTACTAAATGTTAACCCATTCAGAAAAATACTTTGAATATTGATAAAATCTAACTGTGAGAGCTGTGAGCAGCAAATAAATGGACTGTAAGTTTTGGCAAGCAAAACACATGCAGAGTTTCAGTTCAGTGCTGTCTGCAGCTGATAGGAGAATGAGGTTCAAAGTTCAAAACTTAGTCCCTTTATGGGAAAAGTCACTCAGCAACAGGACATCTTCAGCAACAGGAAACATCTGATTGTAAAGACCACTTCCAATAAACTCTGGGTTTGATAAATTGCCTTAAAACAAGGCTGCACTAAATTTGAATGCCTGTCCTGTGTGCCACCTGGCTATGCTCATTTTGGCAGGGAGATGGGGGAATAGGATGATGCTTGTTTCACATAACACACCTGTGAGGGAAGAGTCATCCTTGTTTGAGAACACACATCATTGAGAGATATAATAATAATGGAAATATCTCATTCTTAACAGTAATTCACTTCTGCTCTATACACATTAAAAAATTTCTGCATTGTTGCTCTAGCCAATAACTCTTTAAACACCATCCCCATTTACAAGGCATACAGTACTAAAGAAGGCCCATAGGTTCCCTCTCCATTTTTTGTGGCTGACCCCAAACACCCATTTTATTGACAGCTGACTTCACAGCCAAGCCTAGATCTGAACCCAAACTCCTTGGCCATTCACTGTGTCCGGACATGAGGTCCCTTTTGTGCTTCAGCCTGGAGCCAGCCAGCTTCCACACCGGGAAACCTGACACGGAGTGCTGAGGCTCAGCACAAGCTCTGCTGCAGGGAGGGCAGGCACAGCTGGCTCTGAGTGAGTGTCTGCAAACTAAACCACAGCCAACAGGGGTAATTTTGCTATAAGCCATGCAGCCCTGAACAAGTCCTTTGATTAAATTGTTTCTCATCCATAAAAATAAACAATCTGATTTTTTCCAAAGACCCTTGGATAAAAGGCTTGAGAGCTAAGAATGGATATAGCGAAGTATTATCACTTGTCTGGAGAATTTAACGTGGCATCAAGGTCTACTGGTTACATTGTAAACAGAAAAGTCATTCTCTATCACCTCTCAATTTCCTGTCATTTAATTGAAAATACAGCTCTCTTAATGATACTGAACTTGAGAGATGTAGTAATATTTCTTTAGGCAATTCATATGAATTTCATGGAACCTAACCAACGTTTTTACACTTGCTGTTTTGTATATTGCTCCTTTTTCATCAGGATGTTTGTTATGAAGTGGTAAACGAACTGAACAAGAAACAACACTCATGTTCTGAACAGATGTATTTTTAAAATGGTCTGAGCGTGCCAATTTTCTTTATTCAGCAATGAATGAATGGAATGAAAAGATGTGGTGTCCTGAGCCAGCTGGCAAATGCTTCAGAAGGATATTACATTGCTATTGTCTTCAGCAGCTTCCAAATAACTGTTTGGTGGCAGGAAGGGCTGGTATGTTTTGCTCATAAGATCAGTATTTATTGGAATCTACTACACAACTTTGCAGAGCCATGACCAACACGGTGCTTCACTGAGCATCAGGTTCTTGCAGCTCCTCCGTGTCCATCACAGCTCCCTGTTCAGAGGAAGGCCAACAGCACCTGCTTCTTACCTTGCACTTTCCAGAAGAGAGATGGACAGTTCCCAGAGACAAAGGAGAAAAGGAGATTAAGGTGCTACAGGCATTTGATGAAGGTATACTTGATTTTGAGGAACACAGCTCCAGAGAAGGTACAGAACTACCATAAAGTCACAGAAACACCCAGGACAAACTCTACCAATAAAGCTGGTATCCAAGAGGTTCTTTTCTTGACCATGAGAAATCCTCTATAACTAATCCCAAACAGATTCTGAGTATTTTAAGGAACTCATTATCTCCTAAGCCAAGCCTCATATTTTGGTTTCAATTATTATTGTGGAACAGTCAGTCATACTCCCAAATTCCGTAGAGGAACATGCAATAAATTACAAAACAGTACAATTTCTCTCTTTGAAGATAACAATCTATGTGGCAAGACAGAAAATGGGTAGTGGCAGTTTGGGAATTACACTGCACAAAGAAAATTGTGTATTTTCATACTGCAAAAAATGTATATATTGTTAGCTTAGATAATATAAAACACAAAGCATTTATCATTTGAAATAAATTGCTTTAGTCTTGTAGCACTTTTTCTAAATATGGAAAATATGGGCTTTTATCTTAATAAAACACAGGTTGTGTCTCAAACTTATATATACTCACACAACTATCAGAGAACTCTGGAAGGCTGATGCACATTATTTTCTGGTTTACATAAATGAAGATGCCTACACACAGTTAATGACAATCAGGACAACAACTATTTTAACAGACTGGTCTTGGTTTTATCCCTACTGGAGCCACTCAACTAATTTTTCCTCCCTTTTCCTCACATGCAAACACCTTCTCCTTTTCCAAGCTCTCAGGAACCCTTCCTTTCCCAAAAACAGAAGTACAAATACTTCCATCAGAAAATTCACATTCTTGAGTTTGTTTGAAAATGATGACTACAACTTATGATATTTAGCCAGTGGTCAAAAGCTTCCCAGAACCTTAAAGTACACAACATCTGGCCCAACTACCACAATAACTGCCAACAAGATCCTATGTAGAGTTTTACAGTGAGATTTGTCATCCCTCCTGTCTCTGCCTGGAGCACAAACAAATCACAGGAAGGAGTAAGGTAAGAAGCATGAGCATAAAACATCTCCTGAATACAAGTGTTTTAGAGGCATCTTGTCTAGAAAATTACCACACTTGAATTTCTTTTGTGCTGCAAGCACCTAGCTCACTTATCAACGTGAAAGGTGATGCTGAACAGAAAGTCTGCTGGATCCATTATTCACTCATGTATTTTGCAGTTTGGGGTCAGGGGGAAGTTTGTGGGAACTTGTTTAACATCATTGCCACAACTGATTCCAAAATTTAAAGAGATTTCTGGCCCATCAAATCCTAAAACTTCCTAAGTTTCCAAAAGGTGCTAAAACTTCCAAACTAAAATTCGATTTGAGAGGTCCTACACGGTATGTGATTGTAGACATAGTGGACAGACACAGAGAGATAGGGAACATGAGTTCTTTCCAAGCTGACTGGCTTGAGGAGCATCTTGTCTTTACCTTACTGATGCACTAACTGGTCTACAAAGGGCATCATGCCTACACAAAAGCCTTCACATCCTAAACCAAACACTGACACAAGCAAATCTGAAAGCAAAGGTGTCCCAGAGTATCTGCTTGACTATGAAAGCACCTATACTCAGAGGAAAAAAAAACAAACTAATAAAAGCCTCCAAAACAAAAACCGTAGGAACTGAAGAGTGCATATATTCTCATTTCCTATTATTTTCTTTTACAGAAGTATTTGATTTTAATTTAAAAAAAAGTTAATCGAAACATAAGAAAAATAACCCAGGGATGCACTAAATACTGTCAGTGGTGCCTCATTTCCATGTGCAGAAATTGCAGGACAATGAAAAACTTATTGAAATAGCAGCTGCAGGAGTGGAAGTTGATCACCACACACATCATCCAGCCCCTGGACAAATACAGCTGGAGACAATCTAAAAGAAAAGTGTTCCTCCTATCACACTACGTAGAAAAATACAATGAATCCCTTTAAATTAGCACTTGGCAGAGAAACAAGCCAGTGAGGGGAAAAAAAACAACCAACCAACCAAAAAAAAAAGCATTAAAATAATTCCGAGGCACCCAGAAGGTTAAATAAGAAGAAACATTGGTTCCAGTCTAGGATCAATGGAATTAAACTGCTTAGCACCTCCCTGAAGTGTTTCACAAAGCAAGCAAGCCTTTGTAAAAAAAATAACTCATAGGGTAGTTTCCAAGTCAGCAGCGACTAAAAGTCAGCAGCCACTCTTATAAGTGGGAAAAGGACAAAAAAAAGAAAAAAAGATTCCAGTCTCACCTCCAGCTACGAGAAATTTTACTGTCCATGGATAAATTCTATCAAAGAAATCCTTGTCAGTCAGACTGAAGGTTGCAGTGACACAAAGCTTGTGTGCAAAATTGGAATAGGCAGTAAAATACCAGAGAACTGCAGAGAGCTGCACTGTATCCAAACATACTGGGTGACCCTATGCAGGAAAGCCACAAAGTCGCTTGCATCTTTGCAACAAGCAAGCAAAATGCCTCTGGAAAACAAAACTAAACAAGAAAACCCACCCCAAAACCAGAAAAGAACCCCAACCCACAAAGAAGGACTACTTTAATGAAAATATCGAGACAAGGGATAAGCTTGTTTAAGAACAGTAATCCAGCACACAGCGTAGCAGCATCACTGAAGCATTGATTTTTTGTTGTTGTTGAAGATCCTGTGAAACTGTCAACTCAACTTCACCAAAAGCTGAAACTTCAGAAATTGAGAGATGCCAAGAACAACTCCCTTTCTAAGTCAACTTCCACAAAGAAAATCTACTATAATCTCAGAAAGACAAAACTTCCACAGCGCTCCAGTACAGACTCCATTCCTTATTAGCATTTCCAGCCACCTGCTGAAGTATGCTTCCAGCCAGGATTTCACAGGCTCACTGGGATTCACAAATTTTAGACTTTCACTAGTTCTGGATTACTCTACTAGCAGAGCTCGTTATAAAAGGCAACAGTCATTTTATTAACCTTATTCTAAAACAGCTGCTTCATCTAACACAACTTCATTCGACTGGCAAAAAAACCCAACAGCTTGATGTTGGCAGGTCTGGGATCAATTCAGAAATGGAAAAAGGCCTTTTCTTGGTTTGTGACAAGTCATCAGTGTTGGCAACTTTTTGGCCCTAAATTTGACTATGTAATTGCCTGCACAACTGAGCAGATGATAGGGAAAGAGAGGAGAGGATTAAGGGAAGGGAGATAGCAATGAGCAGGGCATCCTACAAATAAAGAATATTGCAGAAGCCTGAGACAGCAGTTCACAAAACACAAAGGCCTGCTGGTCACTAGGAAAAGGCAAACTGTGTTGAATGGCTTAAGCTGTTGGGTTTCAAAGTCAGGGATTGGTTGCAGAGGAAGAGGTTCTTTGGTTTTATGAGGTTTTTAAACTGTAATAAAAGAGTGACTTTCTCAGTCAGCTTTGACATTCCTTTTAAACCATATTAAAACAAACATGCCCACCAACTCTCCCAAACTAAATCGAGAAATGGCAACACTAACCATAGTAGATGCTATTCAAGGCAATACACAACCCTCATCATCCCAAGGCCAAGGACTCCATATGGAGAAATGCAAGCCAAAAGCAGGATTTAGGGCCAACTTCAAAATTGCACATATGTAAGAGAGCTGCAAACACTTTAAGATCCTCACTGTGTCCAAGCAGCTCGTTATCACCAGCCCCAAGCCCACGAGACTTCAGAGAAGGAAATAAAGTTATCAGTTGCAGCAGAGCACTTTCCCACAGCTGGTTTTAATTAAGCTAATTTGGCAGTAGTGACTGACAGCAAGCAGAGCCTTCCCAAATCACTTTGCAAGCATTTTTGCCAGATTTCACCATCTGTGATAACCAGGATGCTTGATACTAACTAGGATCTGTCTGAGGTACAGCATTTTAGAGCGGTGTATCCACTCTCCTTTAAAATCATCTGGTACAGCCACTGCTTACAGGTAACTGGAGACACTGCTTACAGATAATGGGGTGTTGGGAGAAGATGCAGAACTTGAGGAAAGGTATTAGATACATTCCACTGAGAAAACCACTCCTGAAAAAGCAGATAAATCACTTGCCAGAATCCCATCACACCTTGGCCATACCCATGCCACATGAAACTTACAAATGACCACATGGATATTGAGATTTTGGAGCTGTAACAAACAGAACAACCTATATAATTTCTAGGCTAGTTGTGCAGTTTTTCTTTTGTGGCTACGTGTAGGATAGGGCAGGTTTACCATGAAGAAATGGTTATACCATAATGTCAGAATAATTCAGGGTATGGCCAGACTCTGCAAATTTAAGTCCCATTAAGGGAATGAGAAAAGGTCTAGCAAGGGGGTAATTTTAATGACATCTAACTATCTGGAATTTTTTTTCTAAGACCAGCAGTTGAAGTGGGAGACACTAATGGTATCAATACCAGCACTGGTACATGAGACCAACATACATAAGGAACAGATGGATCAGTAAATATAAGTCAAGAACATGCAAAAAAAAATATAGCCTTCTGCAGGAACACTTAACACATACCCACACCTGGTGTGTCTGGTTCACTCAAGGTATGAATATCCAATACAAACACCAGTTCAGATTAAAACATTGACCTGGCCAACTCCAGTAAATGCAGATTGCTGACACTAAAGCCAGGGAAGCTGCCAGGAACCAAGTCTTAAGTCTGAACCAAGGCAAAGGAAACAATGAAAGTTGCGGGATCATAAGTTTGGGCTTCACAAGAGCAGAATTCAGGGACAGTTTCAGAAAAACCCACAGGACATGGGCCTTGGGAGAAGACCAGTGGAGGAGAGTTTGTTCATTTTGAAGAATGACCTCCATCATGCTCAAGAATCATAGAGCCAAGGTGCAGAAAATCAAGCAATGGTACCAGGAGACCCACATGGATCAACAAGGAGCTTTTGACAATACTCAAATATAAGAAGAATGCACACAAGAAGAGGGAGCAGGGTCAGGTGAGCAGGGATGAACATAGAGACACGGCCCTAGTGTGCAAAGACAGACTTGGGAAGGTCAAATCCTGCCTGGAGCTGAAAACAGTCAGGGACAAGAAGTGCTTCTACAAGTAACCGAGCAGTAAAAAGAAGACTAGGGAAAATGTGGGCCTCCTGCTGAGAAAAAAATATGGAAAAGGCCTGGAGAAATGGGCAGGCAGATTTCATGAAGTTCAGCAGAGAAAAATGCAAAGTCCTGCTCCTGGAGAAGAATAACTATGCCCTACAGGCTGGGTGCCAAACTACTGGAAAACAGCTTTGCAGAGAAGGACCTGGGAATCCGGGTGGAGCAGCTGAACCAAGCCAGAAATGTGCCCTGGTCACAAAGGCAGCCAACAGCCCCCAGGGTGGGGGGACCCTTCCCCTGCCTCAGCACCAGGGGGGCTCTGCTGCAGGGCTGGGGCACTGCTGGGCTCCCCTCTACACAGAGACACACTGGAACAAGTCCAGCGAGCTAAGATGATTAAAGGATTGGGGCATCTGCCACGAGGGGAGGCTGAGAGAGCTGGGATTGCTCAGCCTTGAGCACAGAACCCTCAGGAGGATCTCAGTAAAGTAACCTGATGGGAAGGATTAAAGAAGGCAGAGATGGGCTCAGAGGTGAGGTGCCCAGTGAAAGCACAATAGGCAATGGGAACAAACTGAAAAGCAGGAAATTCTGTTTAAACCTAAGAAAAAAACACATCTGTACTATGGGGGTGTCTCTTAGTTACAACTATTTTGTGACTCTGTGAAACACTCTTGTGTTCTAAATAAGTATTGCTCCTTAGGATTTTAGAGCAAGTACTGCCCCTCAATTGAGACTGCTTCAAATAAACTAAATGCAGAGGAATCAACTGCAAAAAAAGACAAACCTTCCAGTCTGCTGGTAATACTATGCCAGGCAAAAAGTCTTAACAATGCCTTAAAAAAGTGAGAACTCAAACAAAGCACAGGGTAAATCTAATAACTACAAGGTTAGGGCCCACTTACAAAGAATTTCCTTCCCAGCATAATGAAATATATTGTTAATGGCTACTATTTGAGTCTAGGAGTGAAAATCCAACGATCCTGCTGAGGTCATGATTATTACCCATAATAAATGGGGTTTTATTACTGGCTTTCACAAGAGGAGCAGCCAATTAAATACAACGTGCACACTGGAGTGTTTTGGCCAAGTCTTGAGTTAGAAGCATCGGGGCAGTTTGTCTACAGTTGTTCAACATATTCAACATGACTGAAGTGCTCCACACTGACAAATTTCCCCATCAAATTTCACCCCTCAAAAGATTTCAAGCAGGTGGATTATTAATACCCTGCATTCAGCTAGGTGAAAATTTACATAGTGATGCCACAGAAGGCACAGCTTCCCATCACAACCTATTTCCCTAGGTCTTCTCCTTTCAGTCATCACTAGGGCTCCCCTGGCTGAAAGGGCAAACTGGCAAAATGCCTTTCCATTTTGGTTTTCTGCTGTTTTGCAGTAGGCTGGCATTGTTTGCTATGCCATCAGTCAAACAGAAACAGCTGGCTTAAGGTAAGCTGTAGAAATAAGGGTTAGGGTTGAAGCATAAAGAATGCAAGTAATGTTTGAAAACACAGTTATAGCCAGTGCTAGCAGTGTTTCCTGTAGCCAAAGCCCAAAAGCACATTAATACCTTTCTATCCACTCTTCCTCCACTGTAGCTCTACCCCTACCAAGAATCTCATTTTCTGCTCCCAACAGATTCCATCACTAAATGCTACCTTCCATCCCAGAAACATGCAGAAGAATGAAGACAAATTGGGAAAACAGTTATTGCAGCCTATGAATATTTTTCTCTTTTTCAAGCCTGTCTACATAAGGTCTTCTCTCAACAAAATCACACTGTAGTACCTGAAAATTATCCATGAGGACAAACCATGGTGAGAGGCAGACTCAGCACACGAAGTGCTTCAGTGAGTTTGCTACTATACCTACTGTATCTTGTACCTACAAGGGGTGTCTTCTGACACTGTGGCTTAGATCACTTTGCAAAGCAGAAAGTTCACTCACAAAGTAGTTCTTTTTTCCAACTTAATATCAAATAAGCCCATACCAGAAGCCCACGGAATCACAGAATGGTTTGGTTTGGACACCATCTAGTTCCAACCCCCTGCCATGGGCAGTGGCAACATCCACTAGACCAGGTTGCTCAAAGCCCCGTCCAACCTGGCCTTCAAAACTTCCAGGAATGAGGCAGCCACAACTTCTCTGGGCACCCTCTTCTGGTGCCTCACCACCCTCATAGTAAATACTTTCTTCCTAATATTCAGTCTAAACCTACACTCTCACTTTGAAACCATTTCCAAGAGCACAAGTACATTACAGTAGAATCAGAATATAGCAGTGACCAAACTGAAGGTGTCTCGCTTCCAGGATTATCAATTCCAACCCCAAATTAACACCAACCTCAAGGCCACACAGGATACTTTGGCAGCAAAGCAAAATTTAGGAGACTTTCACACCCTGTGTGGCCCAGCACATCACTGCTACTGCCCCCAGCACAGCTGTGCCATGACAACTGCTCACAGGGTGAGGGGAGGTGGTAAACTGGATCACTGAAAAAGTATGGGAAAAAAAGTCACCAAAAATAGTCCTTAAAAATGCTGCTATGTAGTCACTTAAGAGCAGATTTACCACAAAAACCAACACACAGAGTAACTGAACTAAGTTCAGTTCAAATCTAAGTTTCAGAGTAATCTCAGAAACTTAGATTTGGAAAGCTCAGGTCCTTTTCACAGAACTGAAATGATCCCTGGCAAAACAGTAACATTCCTTAAAAGCGGGTCTTAAATAACAGCCCACCTGTTGACATTCAAATAAAACACAACTCTGGTGAACAGCAGCCAGAGACTGTGCAAGAATGTGGTAAATAAAACACAGGAGAAGAGAGTAGAGCTGTCCAACAAGAGATGGAATAATTGCAACTTTGTCCCCAAAATCTTTACTGGGTTTTTTTTTATACTTTATCTCCAGAATTAAAACTCTGTGGAAAGTTCCAGCATAATCAACTCCTCAATCTAGAACAAAGAAGGAACAGTCCTTCCACAACACTGAAGGACAAAAAAGCTGTATCAGAATACACATCTTTGAAGCACTTTTTGTGACAGCAAAACTAATGAGAAAACATTCACATTTAATTGAGGGATTCTTCACAAAACTACTTAGTAAATCCATAAATGCATGTTATGAAGACAAGGCAATGATCTAACAACTAATAACATGTCAACAGTTCCAATGAACAACATATTAAGAGCAAAAAAAAAAATTCCAAGCTTGGTGTGAAAAACCTCATTTTTTATCTTGCACCAACAGTACCCTCTGCTGTTCCAAAGCTGCACTGCATACGCTGAAATCCAGCACTGGTCGTCGGGAACACTCAACCCCACCTAGCTTTATTCATTAATTATCTCACTTCCTGTAAAGATGTTCCAGTTATGTTAGTTTCTTCCTACTATGGAGCCAGGTTTTGGGTTGGTGATGATGTTTGTCTATTTATTGTCCCAAGACTTTCTTCTGTGATTAGAAAAATATACTTTTAACCTTAAAAATAATTTTAAAATTAACAACAAGAAAATCAATTGAACGCTATTCTCTAAGGAAGACAAGACCCACTCAACACCACAGTAATATTTTCTGGATCATTTCTGTAAAGCCAAAAGGGGGTTTTAGATTTTAAAATCACTGTATCACCCAACAGCCACACATCAGAGAAATCCAACATCCTACCACAAGGTTTTTCAAAAAACAGCTTGAAGGCTACATCCCATCTGGCAAATGGCCCTGGGGTAACAACACAGGAAGACTCCTGTACTGCTGCTACCCTATGATAACCAGCATACCCATGCTGGAAGAAGGACCATCACACTGCAGATGCACCACAGCAAAAGCAGAAACAAAGAGGTGAGGCAGAGTGTGCTGTGGGCTTCCCCTGTGATGAAGGTTCCAGAGCCATCCACGCAGGGTCACCGTGAAGCTTCAGCAAAAGCCCTGAACCTGAGGACACACCATCCTCACAGTGTCCAACTGATGATCTTCATCAGCAGAGAAATTCAGAAACTGAGTGTACTACTGTTCTTCTCCCCTCATGTGGAAGGCAACGTGAGGGAGGATAAGGACAAATTGCATGAGCTCTACAGGGGAAAAAATGGCCTCAAGTGTGATTTGAAGCACAGGCATCTCACCACAGGCAGCCTGTATGAACAAGCACAAGGAGGAAAAGACATAGAGAGAGGCAAGGAACACTCCAACTAGATTACATGCTTAAGATGACTGTGCCAAAAATGAACTGTGAATGAATACACTGAAGTATAATCCAGAGCTAAAGAAAACAAAACGAAACAAAAAAATCAAAACAACAGAAAACAGAACTCCTTCAGTACAGAGAAGAAACAACTTGTACAACTTGCAATGGAAAAGAAACCTCTACTGCCTGATCCCAAAAGCTTTTCAGGGCAGGGTGACACATGACAGAAAATGTCTACAAAGTTTAAAACAAAAGAAACTGAACAAAGCATGTTGTCCTTAACTATACTGTCAACAAGACACTTCAGTTCAGTGTCTCCTGAAGCAATGGGAGACAGCAGTCAGTTGCCTTGCACCAAAGGACACAACTTTGAAGCTTCAAAGATGGTTTCATGTCTTTCCATCAGAGCAGACTTAGAACAACATTTTCATACATTTCACAGCAACACAACTTCCAAGTGTGTGGCAAATATCCAAATATTTGATCTTGGCAAGGGAACAAAGTACTTCTGAAGAGACTCACTGGTATTGCAATGAGTTATAGTGAACAGCAGGCTGATCTGAATTGGCACCACAACACTGAAACCCCCATGTCTTTGCACTGAAAAGCATCAACTAGAGCACAACTGCAAACCACGTTTTTCTATTCCAGTCATGAAGATAGAGCCTCCAAAGAAATACCTGCTGGAGTACCATACTCAAAGAAACATACATACAAGTTAGAGAGTAACTATTTAGAAGCAACAATGTTAAATATTTTTTTTAAAATTTCTCCACTAGAAAGATTATAAAGCCCAAATTTGAAGAAAACAAGACTGCAAGAAGCTTTTCAACTAATCTAAAACTCACAAACACATGTTGAGGGAAGAAAAAAAAATAAAACAAGAGAGGGTGAAAGCCAGAAAAGCTTGCAATTGACTTCATTGTGGTCAAAGTGATTTAGAGTAGAGATCAGGAAAAATCTGACTGGAGGGAAGAACAATTAAGCACTGGGATAGATTGTACCAGTTTCTCTGATTAGATTTTATAGAGTACTTATGACATATGTTGGAATAAAAAGATGTTAAAAATATTGTTTCTAAAAGCCCAGACAAAGACCTCCTGTAGTTCTTTCCAGTGCTGTTTGCTACAATTTCCTATAAAGGAAAACATTTTAAACAGCCATCATTAAAATATACAACTTCTAAAACAAGTAGTAACATTTAAGATCAGATAATCAAGAAAACACACAGTACTAGAAATCAAGCATATTAATCTACACTTTAAAAAAGCCTAGGACAATCATTTTTTCAAATTAAATATTTACTAAAGTATCTTAGAAAGTACCTAAATGTTATACAGAAGGAAAGGAAACTGACTTGTACTTCCAGCTCAGTCCCTGTTGCTTCTTAATGCCAGTGAGGTAGGTGGACTAAATGACAGTGCCAGGAGTACAAAAATGCAAGATAATGACATTGAGGTACACAATATAAATATGAAAATAAGTTAAAAATAAATACTATTTATGTTTTCAAACCTTAATTAATTATTTTGGAACTTAACACCATCCCTTTCGTACCTACAGACTGACTGTTCAGGACTGATAGTCTCACTTGCTGATACTATCTTGCTGCTGTCAGTGCTTTAAAAAAAAGAAAGAAAATTAATTTTCAACTATTTTTAGCATTAGGATAGCAATAAGGAAGGTTGCTTCTGCTTTATGGCCAAAGAAACATTATTGTTCATTACAATGCAAGTCTTAAGAAGGTTACAATCACAACAATGTAACTTCTTTCTCAGTACAATTGACCAACAACTATCTAGAAATTTGAGACTGGTTCAAGCCCGTCCTTTAAGAGAAGCCACAAAACATTTGCCTTGATGGAGAAACAACATGGAAGAAATAGAAATTAAAAATTATTAACATGGATTTGCTCCTATCTTCAAGATAAAACTTGCAATATGCAAGCACCTCCACATGTTTATAATCCTGTAAGAGCCCAACATTCAACATGCAGTTGGCAGGGGATTTATACTCCATGTGATTCCATGTAACTGCATTCCCCAATCACTTTATGGGACCAGACAGACATTCCAGAGGTGAGGCTTCACACTGTACAGGATGCAGGAAGGGAACCACCCAGCAATCAATGCAAAATGAAGCCTCCTGGAAACATTCATCCCACCAGCTCCCACTGGACAGGGACAAAGGAAATGCCACAAATAATGCTTTTTAATTAAAATGTGTTATAAAGTGTACACAGGCACACACTAGGAGGAACTGATAAAAAATATTATAAGATAAAATATCTTAGGAGAGGAGTACACTTACTTCTCAATTCCCACTAAAAGAAAAGAAATTATGGTATTTGTTATGGATTAGTAGCTTTGGAAATCTCATCTTTCAAGGACAATAACTGGAGCTGCTATAAGAAAGACACAATCACTACTGTTGGTGCAGCCACTGCAGGCAGAAAGACAGACAATTGTGTGCAATGGCTAAAAGGACTCAAAAGGGAAATGAATCAGCAACATACAACACTATGGTTGCCACCAGCACATATCTTATTGCACAATTAATGAAATACCTCCAGTACTCCTATACCAGAGTTTTGAATCAATGAAGCAATTAATGGGAGAGATTTAAACAGCTTAGTGTGGATGCCTGACTGAAAAAATAAACTACCTCAAAAACAGTTTGGAAAACAATATCTGTGCTACACCAAGAACTGCAGAACTTGAAGAAAATTGAAGGAAGATGTGCAGAAAGTTGAAACAAGATCAAATAAGCAATACAAATGCTCATAAGGATTAGAAACACCAAACATAAGTACACAAGGGAGATTTTAAGGACACCACTCCTTTTGGATGCAACACGTTGCAGTGCTCAACTCCCTGTGAAATGGATTGCAACCCCAAATTTACAGTCACTTCAATAATGAACAAAACTACGTTCAACACTCCAGATACTTCCACATTTTTAGTCACAATCCAGACATGCCTATCATTAACAGCTGGCAGCAGCAGAAGTCGTTAAAACGCAGCAGTGTTCACACCCAATCCAGCTATTTTCAGCAGCTCTGCCTTCTCCAGAGGGAACTAATTACAACAGGCATGGCCCCCCTTGCAACCATCATCTTCACACGAGTCCTCAGCTTCTGATTACAGCAGTCAGTAACAGCCAACCTCTTTCAACCAGCTCTTTGTTATTCTGAGCTTACTAAACAGCTGTGTGTCAAGCGCTCAGAGCCTGAATTAGAAGTATTGTACAAACAGCCACTGCCTTTCCTCACTGACCTTCTCATCTGTTGAGTTCTGAAATTTCAAGAGACAGCCCTGATTACTTTGGTAATTACTTCTCACACTGTCTTCTGGCCTTCACTTTATACCTACAATTATAAACAAAAAAAAAAAGTGTAGGCATATGGAACACATATTCAATTCCAACTCTATCCTGCAAGTCCTTCAGGGGGAAGGAAGTGACAATGGCCACAAGGTGCAGATTAGGATGTTCTGACTGGACATTAGGAAAAATGTCTCTACCAGAGCACAGTGGAACTGGTTGCCCAGTTCCAGGCAGGAGAATGCCTGGTACCTGAAAGTCTGTATTTCTACTCATCACTCTGTTCTATACTCCATTAAAAGTAACTGCTTTTGGACTGATCCCCTTGAGAAGCAAAAGGTCTTTGTGGCAGCAACATCCATACCTACATTGTAATTGTATATTCAATACATTCAATATTGTACATTCCATGCCAAGCGTCCCTTCATTGACCTGGCATTTTTTCAACCAGCTGCCAATACAAGCACCTCCAGTGCAATAAATGCACGACAAAGAGGTGCTTGAAACAGAAGGTGAGGCACCCAAAATTATACAGAACGATTAAACTGACATAAAACCGCAACAATGTTTAGGACAAGGCCTACAGGAATACCCAAACATAAAAAAACCCCAAACCACTCCAAATGACAATGAACCCTCTGTTCTACTGTATCATGCCTGGTCCCCAGGGAGGGCTACAGACAAAGAAGGGACTGTGCAGGGATTATGCAGATGATCAAACAGCAGGGCACTGACACAAGGCCTGAGGCAATGAGCCTGTTGAGCCTGCAGAAGGCAGTGCCTGGGGGAGGCCAAAGGGCAGCCCTCCAGCACCTGCAGGAAGCCCCCATGAAAATGGAGCCTGGATCCCAAAGTGCCCCACGGTGGGACATGAGCAGCAGTGGGCAGAAGTTGAAACGAGAGGTTTGGACTCTTGGATGCAAAGAAAAGTCTGTTCACCACAAAGACATTGAAGCATTGGAAAAGACTGTACAGCAAAGGTTGTGTGGTCTCCATTCTTGGAAGTTTTCAAAACCTGAGTGGATAAAGACTTGGGCTAAGCCAAAAATTGATGCTACTTTGACCAGAAGGTTGGACTAGAAATTTAGTTACATTCCTTCCAACTAGTGTTATCCTCTAAGTTTGCGAAGTCTTGCTCTATTCTTAAAAACACTTAAGATTTTTTAAAGGTATTTTAAACCTGAAAGAATTGAACATTAAAACTAATCCATGTAGGTTTATTTTCCTCTAGCTTACCATATCTGGACACAATATAAGATGGAAAGGGTTATTTTTCCCACTCCTTACACATTACACACGGAGGCACACAAATGTAAGAGCGTACTGCAGTTACCTTTAGTAAAGGAGCTCTTTTTACTATTAAGCCTGCAACGATAATGGCTAAACAGAATCACAGAGAAATATACAAATAACTCAGATGAGAGATGCAAAAAAAGGTCAGCTTTAAACAACAGAACAGAGATGGAGATTTTGAACATACCTAATATTTCAATTTCTCAATGTGACTAATTCTGATATTTCCCAACACTAATTTGCAATCTCACTCTGCTTTGCTAGAATAAATCTACTTTCATCTTCAAGCTGATCTCATGTCAACAGTTACAATGTGCAAACCTAAGAAGTACAAAGATTAGCTGCTTTCAAAGAAATAATGTAGTAAGTGCACTTAATCTTTCAGGTGCTTACAACACAGGAAACATTTGGAAAAGTGCGGCTTCAATTATAATGTATTTTTTTTCAAGGAAGTTCATAAATAAGTTTAATATCTTGAAATAGTATTCATTCTCCTTCCTAATCCAGCTTTCTACAGTCTTGGTCAGGCAAACATTCTTAGCCTTTCCAACCTCTATGTAGATGCTGAATTATTTTCTGAACCTAGATAAATTATTAAGAGTCCCACTGTAATTTCTACCCAGAGTTAAACATTCACTACCCTGTCTTCTTTATCACCTTTAGAAAAAACCATAAGCAAATAAAATACTTTGCCATTCATTTATGGCAATTTTATCAAGTGTTTCTTAGAAACATTAATTATCTCCCCATCTTCTTAACTCATTTATGTTTTAACTAGGCTTTAGAGATGCTTTTTCAGAGAACATCCTTAGTCTGGGAAGCTCAATACCACGTGAAGATGGTAACAGAAGCTCTCATACAGGTTTGCAAAGTAGTCGGACAAATTAATGTCTGAAAACCTTAACAGGCACTATTATGTAAAAAGATAACATATGTATCTCAGGAAACCAAAAGTCACACACTGCAGGAAGACAGGAGAATAAGAGGGAAGAAACAGCAGTAGCTGCTAACCCCACTGTCAGTTTTCTGAGATATTCTGTTGCTTGTGCCTCTGGCCTGAGCAGGCCAGCCATCCTTACACGAGCCTGTTACCAGTGACAGAGGGGCAGAACTTATCTATACAGATTTTGCCATGAAACACGAGAGACATATAAAACAGATATGCTTCTCAATACAAACTTGTCTCCCAATGCTTTTATTTTACTTCTTTAAAGTACATGAAACTAAGAGCAGTAGTTTTAATAATTATAAACATGCCGTCATCACTTGTCAGAGGACTGCAGCGTATTTTCGTCTTCAGTTTCCATATAAATTCTACTTGATGGAAAGCAATTCAAATTATCAATTGTGTCTTTATTGTCCTCCTGCTTCAACCTCTGCAGAAAGATCTGCAGGTTTCCTGGATCTTCCAATTTTTCAGGATTAGAAGCATCCAGATTTTCTCCACAGCAGCAATTCATGAGGTAAGATTAAACAGTAAGAACTTTTCTTCTCTCTCCTCAGCTGGCAGAAGTCCTTTACATAGAACAAACTGTTTTGTAAATAAATTAAGTAACAACGTCTGACTTCCTAAGAATTTTAGATTTGTCTACATTTTCTTCTCCCTGCAATAATGCAAGCATGGTACTTTACATTCCCATGTAATCTCTCCAGATTCTCTCGGCAAATACAGAATTTCAACTGAATGCAAAAGAAAAAAAAAAATCATCAGTTAGGAAAGACCTTCTGAACAGGAGTGTCAGGAGATAAAACCAGAAATTCGCCACGATGGGACTTGATCAGATTATAAAAACAGGTATGGGCAACAGTAGCGGACAGTTAAATATAAGTGGATATAAATGGCAGGGTTTTGCCAAATTAAGGCACTGTAGAACCAAATGACTATCCACGGAAGGTTTTCTTAATTTTCACCCAGGGGATGGCAGCTGCCAGTCTGTAACTGCGAAAAACAATGAGAATGCTCTGGGTTTTTGTTTGAGGTTTTTTCCGTGGTTTCTTTAACCCAACGCTCTTGCCGCGGCCGCGACATGGCGGGCGCACCGGGCCTCTGCTGCCCCCGCGCGGTCCCCGGGCGCCTCTGCAGGCCCGGCCTCCCCCTCCTTCCCCACCCGCGGGATTCCGAGGAGTTTCACTAAAAATCCTCATGTTTCAGTAAAAATCCTGACTTACACACATCGGTCTGTCCGGGACGGATTAAAAATAACATTTCCTAAGGAGCTGGAGGGAGGAGGAAGAGAAGGTCCTTGTATTTTCACACAATATCAGTTCCCTGGACCAACTCACTACACAAACGAATTTTTTAGAATATCTGAATGCAAGCCAGAGGAGCAGAAACTGCTTAGCCAGGAGCTCAGCAGAAACCAGCCCAAAGTCCTTTCAGATAACGGCATAGTTTCTATTCATAGAAGAACAAACTGTTATATAATACAATATGCTGTAATTATAAAAACAACTTTGCAGGAAATAAAATACACAGTGAGGAGAAGTTACATATTGTTATACCATACTGAATCTTTAATGTTTTTGTAACATGAATAAGACCTCTTTTTCAGTCACAGAATGGTTTGGGTTAGAACAAACCTTACGAGATCATCTAGCTCCAATTTCCCCACCCTGGACAGAGGACACTTTCCAATAGACCAGCTTGGTCAATGCCCCATCCAGCCTGGCCTTAAACACTTCCAGGGATGGGGAATCCACAACTTCTCTGGGCAACTTGTTCCAGTGTCTCACAGTGAAGAATTTCTTCCTCACACCTAATCAAAATAAATGCATAAAATCTATCTTTCAAATTTCTATTAAAATTATATTTGAAGCATTGTTAAATAAGAGACAATATTAGAAAATTCAATCAAAATTAACATATTTTTCTACTGTAATTCAATTTGCACTCTTTACATTGCATTAACTCAGGCTTTTGCTTCTAATGAAGAACTTGACCCAAACACAAAAGCTCTGGAGTCGAAGATATAGAAAATAATGTTAAAATGAATCACAATGAAAAATAATAAAAGCCTTTGCATTTTTTCAGATAAGGCACTTTTAAACAGAGATTATAGCAGCAGTACTAACAGAAGAAAGCAGCATTACTAATTTCCTAGCAGCTTAATGGAGAACCACCCATGCTCCACTTGGAACCTGATAGAATTGTGTGGGGCAAGTCTCAAAAGGCTGAAGTCTTTGCAAGTAAATTCACAGTAATTAGGTTTCTAATTATACCCAGAGCATTAGTGATTGCTATGGTTAAAACAGCCTGATTCATTATTCCTCTCTTTCTGAAAGCTCAGTCTTTCACTGTTTGAGCAGAAATTCTAGAAGTTTAGTCTGCCTCAACATGCATTTTTTTAAAGTTTAAACAGAAGAACAGAGTCCTGTGCTTATATATGGAGAACAAAATTAAACTTTTCCACTACTACAAAAAAAAACCAAAAAAAACCCCCAAAAAACCCCAACTCCCTGGTATTGAAGCAGCTAAAAAGCATTAAGTACAAGGCCTTTGATGAGGCAAATCTGAAGGCTGAAAAGCCCCAAACCAAAATTCATAACAGTTCAAGTTGTAGACTTACTTCTGAAGGCACTTGGACAGAGG
The DNA here is from genome assembly GCA_024734555.1 of Trochalopteron elliotii. NCBI lineage: Eukaryota > Metazoa > Chordata > Aves > Passeriformes > Leiothrichidae > Trochalopteron > Trochalopteron elliotii. The sequence continues at coordinate 745,934 of JANPWX010000010.1, forward strand.
CATCTGAGGCAGCTTCTACAGCAACTCACAGCAGCCACATCATACCCTAATTACAGACCTACATCACACCACCAGCACTGCCCATGCAGACCATGCTTTATTATCAATACAGAGCTCTGAAATGCTGCCTGTGCTCCTACAAGCATCCACAGAGGACCTTTGCCCCAAGCAAACGACTTCAATGTATTCAGCCCTCCTGAACTACAGATGTAGAATGTGTAATTATAGGACAGAGAGTCTCATTTGGCCAACTGGACTGAGATGAAAAACCTTCAGACCTTTATTCTATTCATAGCTCTGCCCTTGAGCTGCTGCATGACAGAAAAATTTGACTTTCCTGTGCATCAGCTTCCTCTACCTTTCTGACTGTATTCATCACATTTCATCCTAAGAAATGTGCCTCTGCATTTTTTTATTAGGGTGTCCAGACACAATTACAGTTGAGAAACAATATTTACATAGTATTTTGTAGCTACTCTGAAATTGATTAACTTGCAACAAAGACAAAAAGATGCAATTGCACTTATAAATTATTAACTTTGCAACAGTAAGAATAAGCCTTCAGAAGTAGGAAGCCATCAGCTACTTAACTGTTGGACAAACTCAGCTTTTATTGATTTCTGTGCCATCCTTTTTTCACTACTTCTTTTAAAGCATACATGCATCTGTTCATAGTGCTTTGAAAGAAGATAGTCCCTGGAACATGCACACTCACAGTAGTTATAAAAGACAGCAGTTAAACTTTTCTGTATTTGTTAACTCTTTCTGTTCTATGAGTGATTAAGGGGTACACTTTCTGCACTGCTGCAGCTCTGATGACTCACATTTAATCAGTGTCCAAACACTGAAAACCACAGGGTAACAACTGTGAAAAAGTGACATGCTGTAACAGAACCAAGTTAAAGTAGGAGGGATCCCAGCATCATATGAAAAAAGTTAAGAAACAAGCATGTTTCTAAGCACTTAAAAATGGAAATAGCTGATTTTAACACATTCTGATTTTTTTTTTTAATAGCTTTTTGGAACTCAGAAAGAAGTGCTAAATCCTGACCCTCAGAGATACACATTTCCTGGATTGGTGAGGCCTTTGGTTATGCAAAACACCAAGAACTGGTTAAGAAACATCCTGTAGTTTCTGTACCTGACTAGAATTTTGGCCCTATCCTCACACATTGTTAACTTCCTCAGGAAAGCAATGCATGCAGAAGTAATATAATAACCCAGTGCCATGAAGGAGTAACCACTTGAAATCACCTACCTCAGGTTCGAACATCTATTCAGGATATGCACACACAGTACAAATTACTTTTTGCCTGGGTGCACGATTACATTCCTTCTGAAGTGCAGAAGAGATACATAATTCATAGAGAGCTATACCTCATGACCCAAGGGTACTTGTCCTTGCAAGTCATACCCAGGTTGTTTGGCTGCTTTATTGCCTCAGCCTGACACTGTGATGTAAACCCAGACTGCAATGACAAAAAATGTGATGTTATAGTGACAATGTTGAAAAAATATAACAAACTAGGAAAAATCTCCTCTGAAAAACATCCCTAAGTGTGACAGGCTCAGTCAGAATCAGTACCAAGGCCACGCTCAGATCACAGCAGCACCAACTGTCCAACTTGAGACAAATCACAAATTACCTCCTTTGTCCCAAGGTCAGTAGAACTGATGAGAAACAGAACTGAAATGAGTGTGGAAGGTGCCCAAAGCCAGCCTGACTGTATCAAAGTCAACCGAAAAAGTGTGATCTATTCTATCAAATGAGTGGTGAAGGTCAGTTCTCATCGAGGTTGGCAATACCTTCATCACTACAGCCAGGGCTGCAATGGTACAGGTGAGAGGTGGGGGGATGCACCGTGAGGAGGAGGAGGAGGAGGAGGAGGAAGAGAGGCAGAGAACCACTCACTAACACGGATGACACAGCTCTCACAAGGAGGTATTGTTTCCAGCTGAACGCATTGCTAAGGGGTTCACAGTCAGCTGAGATAAATAAATCCTTTCACCTCTGAAAGCACTCAGCTGCAGAGCAATTGCTACCAGAGGTAAAATGCTTTCACTGCAATGTACCTTTCCAGAACACAGAAAACTGCTGACTTTGACCTCTGGAAATCTGTATCAGAAGACACATCTTTGGCTGCATGTAAGACATTGAACACTGTTCCTTATGAACACTCTCCCAATCCACCCACCTAAAGTCACAAGAACATACCCTTCCCAAAAATTTGTGGGGAGGCCAGGGAGAAAATGCACTAGTTGAACAAGTGAAGCAAGTGTAACACTAAGTCAGGCTGAGGTCAACTAAATAAAACAAACAAAAATCACACCGCTTTGAACTGGGCAAGTTCTTCAATTGTACCCATCAGCTAATAACACAAATGGAAAGAGGGGGAAATAGAAAGGGACCCAAACAGCATCAAGACAGTAGCTGTCAAGAGAAGCAAGAGCAACTTACTATTTCAAAATGCAAAATCTAAGGCCCAGCCTTGAGCAGTGAGATGGAGAAGTATTCTTGCACCTTACATTTCAATCGTGCTAAAGAGTCAGCACTGGCCCAGAACTAAAACAGTAACCCAAAAAAGCCAAAATTAAGATAGTACAAGTACAGTGTTACAGCTACCCCTCAAGCCACAACATACTTAGGGTGCTATGCCCTTAATGACCTTCACTAAACCTGCTCCTCATATGCTCCTAAAGCCAGAAGAGTTTTCAGGGAGTTTCCTCCTCTGGAGAAATCCCAAGGACAAGGCATGCTATACTTGCTCCCTCTCTCAACAGCTCTGTCATGCATCATTTCCCATTGTCCCTGTAGTGTTTTGTCCTGCACTGGTAACAATACAGCAGCACTTGAAATTCCTGGAGAGACAGCAGGGTCATAAAATAATGCCAGGTATTTCACTAAATAGGCAGTAACAGATCAGAAAAAGATGAGGCACTTTCATTTCCCTATGCTCCTTGTCTGTCCTGTGAAGTGCTGCCTTTTAGAAGACAGGGAGGCACTTACGAATTTTTAAATTTTGTTTTTAACTCTCATAAGTTCTGATTCACATTCACTGAGCAGACTGTCTGTTCTGTCCCCGTGGCACAGGCAGCAGCTCGTGTGAGCCAGGCAGGCAGTTCTGTGCAGTTACATCCAACAGCAAGAGCAACCAGGAGCACACACAGCAGCTTCCAGCCAAGAGAGAAATAGCTGGCACAATTACAGCTGTGAAAGATACTACCACAACTGAGTGTCCTGGAGTTGCTGGAGTTTAAGTTTAGCCATGCTCTTTATGCTGGCAAGCTAGGAGGGAGCACAAAGTAACTTGAACGTTGACAATTTCTGGGCACCAGATCAATTTTTTTCCCCTGTTCTGCACAGATAAGAGAACTATCCACCATAATTAGTATACTGTAGCTTAAAGTTTCAAGCTGAACACAAATGGAATACCTCAGCCCAGTATGAGAAAACTTAGAAAAGTTAAGCTACTTTACCAGACAACTCTTGTTTTAACTTCTATTTTTACATCTTTGTTTCTAATATTCACTGCTGCCTCAATAACATTACTTGCTATTTTTAGCATTTCAAAAAAGCATCACTGTGATTCTCAAATCCCTAAAGCATCTGAAAACTAGCAAAGGGATCCTTAAAACTGTAGTTGGATCCATGTTATGAGAACTTTCTAAACATTTGTTCTCAATTTTGGTGCAGAAAGTACAGCACTAACACACACTGCAGCTGAGTAGATGAAACAAACCCTAAAGTTACTAATAACTCAAACATTAAAAAAGTCACAATAATCCATCTCAGTGCTGTACCCAGTCTCTTCCTGCAAAGCAAAAAAAAGCAACTGTTCCAGGAAGCTTATAGTGCTGCACAATACTGTCCAAAACAGTCTTTTTTAAAAAAGTAATGCCCACAAGGTTAGTCTCTCAGGCTTTCCAGCCTGTGAAGCAGAGGCAACAGCAATAAAGTCTACTTTAAAGGATACACACACCCTCCCCTGTAAAGCTAACCCCATAGATAGAGAGCAATTAAAATTGTTACCATCACCATTTGCTTGCTATCCCTCACAACAGCACTGTGAATGCCTTGCCAAAAAATATGCTCCCTCAGCCACTTAATCATCAATTCAGCCATCCCAGTTCAAACCATTTTCATCAGATTTATGCTCCCAGTGCCAAGCTGAGCTAGCCTGGAGTTGTTAGTTTTTATAGGAGCACTCCTGCATTCCCATCTTCTGGCAATGGCAAGTAGGACAATCACAGCAGACCACAAAACCATTACGTGACTCTCTCTACAAAGAGGACAAGTTTGTCTCCATGGCCTAGTTGCTCACACACCAACCAAATGTCTTTTCATTGGTTCTTCATTAAACAAAGAACAGAAGTCAGATGTCAGTGTACATAAGATCCACTCCCTTGACGCAGAACAAACGACACTTGCAGTAACCCAAGACACAGCAGCTGTACCCACCCACCCAGGATACCACCACACATCCAATGAGGCTTTAGCCACCTGAGAAAGAGTACACATTTTCCAAACCCTTGTAAGAAGATCCACGTCTTCAGTACATTGTTACACCCTAATACAAGAATTTACATAAGTACCATTTCACTTTGAAAGAGATAAACCAGTATTTATATTGATAATAAAGGTTTGATTGCTTTTGATTAATTCAGCCTTTTTTGCTGCATGACTGGTTTCCATGGAAATGCAAGCAGATTAAAAACCTGCAACCAGAAGTGAGTCAGTTTTGCCTGTTTATGTCTCCTCAGTTCCCTTGGAAACAGACATTAAAAAAAAAAAAGGCGTAAAAAGGATAAGGGTCCTGAAATACCTTCAGAAAATCTCTTCCCAAAGCTTTATCTCTTTGGCTGCCTTGCCAGAATTAGAGTAGAAAATAACACAGAGCAACAGATGACAGAATAGTGACTTGATTTTTTTAAGGACACATCAACAGAACATACCTGGAGATGTTTCAAAAACCACATTCTAACTGACAAGCTCAAACTGTATTAACGTGGGTTTTAGCAAAAGTGCTTCATGCAGAGTATATACTTCTTTTAATTAGTTCAATGCTAATCTAGAGAGAAATATAACAGAGAACAAGAAAACAGCGTCACACAGTCCTTGTCCCAAGTATATTTCAATACTTTGAGAGAGGGGGAAAAAGTAAAAGCTGCCTTGGGGAAATGAGTCCAATATTTCCATTGCCAAGATGCTTTTTAATGGAATCATTCCTTCCTTACAACACATTCATTTTGAAGTTGCAAAAGTTCAGTTAAGTAACAAACATCAGTATTAAATTTGTTATGCATAAAAATGCATTCCTCCAAGCTGATAAAGCAAACCTAGGAGGGCCTGTCAGCAAGACTGCTTCTCCCACCATACTTTTCAAAGACAACAGTGCACCCTCCTACGAGCTGGATCCTCACACTGGTATAGACAACATCTTCCTTCCTCCTCAGAGCCAAATGTATCAGGGAAGGAATAAGATGGGAACTCACTAGGAAAGAGGCTGCAGTACATGTCTCAGACCTTCAAAGCCTGCTTCTATCGCTTCCATTACTACACAAGAATTCTCCAACGACCAAGTGTCCAGAAACACAAAGAACAGCAGTACAATTATTTGCTCTACTAAGTTCCTTCTAGAATGTTCAGGACAGCTAAACCGGCTTACAAACCATTTCCTTGTTTGTCTTCCACATCACATCATCAGTTCTACATGCTCAACACAACTCCATGGAACTCAACACTTCATCAGAGAGCTGTGGAATCCATCATTACTGCCTGGCTGGGAAGAACGTGCAGGGACGGTGCCCATCTCTTACCACCACCACTGTCAAGAGACTGAAGCTGCATTACAAACATCAGGAAAAAGGAAATCTCACCTCTGTGTCCTAAACCCTGCACATATACTCCCAACAATCACCAGAACTCAAGGGCCCTCCTGCATTTAGCATTACAATCCTTATTTTTGTACTTTGCTGCTACTCTAAGAACTAACAATATACTGCCACCAACATGAAACAAGGCTTGGGGAAGAGTAGCCAGTCGTGATACTCACTAAAAGGATGAGAGAGAGTTAGCAATCACTGGAGGTGTCTTGAATAGAAGAAGCAGTTGAACTTAATTCAATGTTAATTAGTTCCCATTAGCCAAATTCAATCTATTCTTGTCACAGTAAAGATAAGCCTTAGAGAATTAATTATTTCCTATTCTCCTTTGTATTTTGGCAAGGTGTAGCATCACACAGGAAGGAGAATTATCTTGCAGTACTCACTAAGGCATCACTCAAGGAGGACAGATTTAACATTAAGTGGAGAATATTTAATGTTAAGGGAACATTAAGAGAAATGTTAATGTGTATCTTTCAGTCTATTTTGAAGTTCAGCCTCCTTTCTTGTAGAGGTCAGATGTACATATAAACAAAATAATTTAGCTATTTATTTACTTCAGCTAAATACACAAACAACCAAGTGTCAGGAAGACTAGTTTACACAGCAAACCACTTTACAGTTACCATTCAAATTCATCCATGACAATGATATGCACAGGCATCTTCTAAAACATTAAGTGAACACACCACACAAGCAGCAAATAAGCAGATCAAGTGTTTTCCACCATACTCTACAACAAATTTGTTTGTTTCCATTATTAAATGCAAGTGTCAAGTTTACTACAATCAGTCTCTGAAGAGATTGCAAGGGTATGAGGTGTTGGGATCAGCTTAGTTTCATACCTCCTGTAGCACAAAGAACAGAACAAAGATGAATGTCACTGCTGAAGCTAGGGAGTTGCTATTAAACAGATGAAAGGCGCTGGTCACAAGAAAAGGGAAAAGAATTTAGTAAGTTAACTCACACAAAATCAATAATCTTTGATTACTAAGGACCCCAAAATTAACACAACTGACTTAGCCTTTGGGGACATCAGCATTATCACATTAATCTTAAGGAAATTTACAAGGTCACACACTGCATTGTAATTCAGGAAATAAAACCACAACGGTTATCAGCTACCAGCTGACTGGTGCACTTAACTAAGCAAGACTCCCCTCCAGCAAATACAAACTCTAAGTGCCCCATTATACATTGTATCATATTACACATTCTCAAGAAAGCCTGATCATAGTTAAATAAGTAATTCAAATCTGCCATTCGTTAACTTCTAAATGCTGATTTATAGGAGCTTAACATTAGCTCTTCATATCGAGTTCCCCAAAATGGGGTTTTACACTTGTACTTTAAATTTGCCTAAGTTCCTCCTGTGTTAAATTATATGATAAATAAAATGGGGTTTGAGGCATAAAAAAGTCTCAAGACCAACTGAAAAGAGGTACTATTTTTACTGTTTCAAAATAATATCAGCCCCTTTATGCTAGACTGCTGCTTATGCTAATATTTCAAGGAACTTTACCCAATATTTAAGACACAATCCACAAAAGTGTCTAGAAGGAACAAGAGCACAGCCTAAATCAATTGTGACAACTGATAAAGAACAGTAAGCTAAATCCTCAAGCTAGCATCATCTCTCTTTGTACATGTTGAAGAAGCTTAATGAAAACACTGCAAGTCCCAAGAATAAATGAATGACACATTTTACACAAAAGATTAGACAACAGGGGACACACCCCCCAAACCAAAGACGTGTTATGTTACCTGGCAGTGCTCCTGGGTACCCAGAAGCAGCCAATGCACTCAACGGAAATCACTCTAACTAGGCTGCAACTTAAGAGTCATCTTTCCAGGTAAAAGTGTTCAATTTATACAAATTCACAGCGTCTGCACACAGATTTGCAACACTGCACTGCAACCAAAAGTTACAACAAAACTCCCCAAGGACTGACACGGTGTAAAGTAACAAAGAGCACACAAAGCTAAAGGCACAAAATCTGAAGAGGATTGCAGAAAGTTAGAACCCTCCTCAGCAACTTGGTGCATAACACAAACACATAGCTGCTCCTTCATTTGTAACAAAGATCACACACAAGTCGTGGCATGAAAGGGTTTTTTGCAGGCCTTGGAAAGTCCAATGTGATTTCCTGGTGGTGTGAAGGAAGTAAATTATGGTAGGTGGTATGATTTCATAACAGATCATCATTAATAGCAGATATGGCAAAACTGTTCTTTTAAACCACAACTGTACTTATTTTCATGCAGGAAGGATTTTCTACACCTTGTCAATGAAAGTGCTACTTTTCAGAAACTCATAATCAAGATTTTTAACTCCCCCTCTGAAGCACAAACCTGAAGAAAAAATCCCTGCTCAAAAAACCACTATACATCTCCTTTCACAAATTTAGTCTTACAGTACCTGTTCTAGTCCAAGGCACCTTAGTAGCTCTCCTGTCAAAATCAGTGCAGCAGCACAAGGGTCACATCCAAGTCATCATCTGTCATCAAGCAACACTTCTGAAGAGCATATAACAACAGATTTGGAGCATGTAGAGGTAGAAAAACACTAAGTTTGGGAAGCATTGCAGCAGAAACCTCTCTCAGCATGCACAAAAATGCAATACAGCAAAGAAGAAATTGACCAGCAGCTTCTTGTCAGTTCTGGATCAGTGTTTCTCAGCTGCTGATGCAGGGAGCAACAGTCAGCTCCGTGATATCTGAAACAGCCTGTGGAACAGCTGTAAGGAAGGCTGGCTTGTGTTCTGGGGAGGAGGGGAGAGGAGGGAATTGTTTTCTTGTTTTTATATTTTCAGTAAATCGTTCCTGCATGCAGGGAAAATCAACACAAACAAAAATAAGAGCAGCAACTGAGCAATCAAACTTCAGCCTAATTTCTGTCTCATTGCATCTGTAACCTTCTATGGCCTTACTGCACAATACAATCCTCAGATTGTATTCAATGAGATCAGATGTCTCTTTGGACTTAAAAAGGTTGAGAGACATCCTTTAGATGACAGATATTTGGCAGATAACACGGAATATAAATGGAAGATGAGGATTTCTGAAGGACAAAGTAAGATGATGAGATAACCAGCATACATGATTATAGAAAGAAATCAAAATTCACCAGAGGAAAAAAACCAAACTTGTCTTAGATATTTTAAAACATACAGAGGATTCAGGAAACAAAAGTCTCAACATACAAACTCTTTATTTTGACAATAAGGAATCATAAACTAACAGAATACTCTAAGAACTGAGATCTCTAATAGTAGATTTATAAAGCATGAACCTGCTCTTGTACCCAGTAATAAAAGTAAAGCCATAAAGAGCATTAGGTAGTCACAAATTCGACCCCTTAAGCATACTAAAAGCTCTAGCATTTGAGTGGGCTTAATCACATCCCTCTAATACTACTAAATCAGAACTATCTCACCACTATTGCAACTATTTAACAGATGTTTTAGGGAGCCCAGAAACAGTTGCACTGTTCTGCTACTTACTTGAATCCTCCCATCTGAGAAGGTGCAACTTCCAAGCAGAATAGTACAGAAATCCCAGTACCAGAAAGAGACAGAGGGCTAGCAGCAGGTTACGCATAAACACCAAGAGTCCCATCTTCACATTAAATCTGTTCTTCTACATGACCTGAGAAAGAAAAACAGGTTGAAGTTGAAGCCACCTTCTCCAACAGGCATCCTCTCCAAAACATGCAATCCCACACCCACCATAAGACACAGATCCCAAGCCGCGCTCCCCACAAGGTAAAACACAGGCGTTCCCCAAAGCACACCAGTAAAACAAGAGCTGCCCCAAGGGTCAATGCCACTCCGGAGGGCGGGGGGGGCACCGCCACGTCGTGACAGAGCATCAGCCCCGCTCCTGCCCACTTCAGACAACCGAGCCCAGCACGGCCCTGGCCGCCGAGGCCTGGCGAGCACCGCGTCCTTCCGACACGCCACAGAGAAAACCCGCAGCGCCGGGGTGTCCCGCGGACAGCGGGGCCCGC